>CAUZXS010006711.1:0-10000 GCA_963585895.1 Sepioteuthis lessoniana | reverse complement strand
TCAGAAATGCACAGCTTTTATGCCACTGGGGCCCACACTTATGCAAATGAGTACGGGCCTCACTTTCAGTCCAGTTGTGCACATGTATTGCCATTTCTGCATCCGATGCCATGACTTTTTAAATTGTGGTCTTCTTTTGTGAAATATAGTTAGATTCATTTGAGAGGGTAACACATACGCCATGTTTCTTCATAACTTCTTAAACATACTTTAAATTCAGAATGTCAAGGTTTTCTTCTGGGTTATAACCATTGTAAAAAGGTATAAAATTTGCAGGTAACTCCTTGAGCACCATCGCAATTAGATGTCCATCACTTATAACTTCCCCAGCTTCCTTCAAATCATTAAAAATATTCTCAGTCCTTATTATATAATCTGTGGTAGACTCATTCCAATCTTCTCTGATGTCAGCTCTGTATAGAAGAAAATAACTTTCGGCTATCCTTTTCATAAATGTTACCTTAAGATTGTTAAGGCTTTTCTTCCATTGTCTTGTGCATCTCTTATCACTAATGACAAACTTTGATCATTCAAACACTGAGTGAGCTCAGCAAAGACAGTTGCATTCTTTTCCATGAAGTCAATATCATCACTCTGGTCTGTTGGTGACAGTATAATTTGATGTAAATGTTAAATTCTAAAATATCCAAGGAACTTTCAGTAACTCATACTCAGATTCATTGCAATCAAAAAAAGTTTTGCTGCTCTGTTGGAATTAGGGTAGCCATCTTGTTTTTAGTTGAGTAATACAAGATACTCCTAAGTAACAAGGCTGCAGTGAGTTTAGACTTTTTAATTTTACCATTGTTCATATATACCTTAGTCTCCATTGATTGGCTAATCTACTGCTCATACTAATGGAAAAGTCTATAAATATTTGCTAGCAATTTATACACAGCCAATACATATAGGGTTCCTCCCACAAACAATACAAAGGATGAGTACTTCCTCACCCACTTTAAAATTCCTGATTATCCTTTTTTCTTTTTTTTTTTTTTTTTTTTTTAATTATAAATGGTTTTCATGCATTTTTGGTTAGTTCCTAAATGTTCTCATCAATCTATGAACTTCTAATGGTCTCATGCATTTTCTCAATATATTCTATCAGATTACTCAGGATTGGTCATCTACCCACTGCTCCTTAATCATCTGACTAAGTAACCAAATACTAATACAAATGGGCTTTATCCAAACAATTCTTGAATTGATTAACACACGGCAAACAGCACAAACGGAAATCCTTCGTCCCATTCTTTGTGGTTTTCAGTACAATACACTCTTAGCATATTCTTCAGGGTGGCATGGAATCATTCCAGTACCACTTGGGAATGTGGATGGTAGGCACTAGATTGCATGTGGGCAATTCCCAATTGTTTGGTCAGCTGCCAAAAAATTTTAGACATAAAATTAGATCCCGAGTCCATTTGAATAATTCGTGGAAGTCCTACCTTTGCAAAGAAGCTCATAAGAGCACCTATTATTTTCATAGCTGAAATACTCCTCAAATAAATAGCTTTGTATGACCTGGTGGAGGAACATGTTATAGTCAACATATGTGTCCTGCTTTGGTTTGAGGCAGAAGCCCTATGTAGTCTACAGTTACCTTACCAAAGGGTTCTTCTACAGCAAATATGAGGTGAAGAGGCATGACAGGGATATTTTGATTGGGTTTGCTTACTGTTTGACAGACTCTAAGTTTTACAAAATCTTTTTACATCCCCAATAATCCCCAACCAATAAAAACGCTAGGTGATTTTTTGCTAAGTGATTTTTTGACAGGGGGAGCCCTCAGAATGCTATCCTTGTAGTGTTTAGGCATTATTACCTGCTCATAATCCCATCCAGTTTTCCTTTCCTGCCATTTCCTGCCGATTCCATCTTCTCATCTTACCATGTTTGTCCAACTGTCAGCAAGAATGGTGACCACAAAATCCCAGCTACTGCTGATGTTTTTGCTTTTATGCCAGTCCAGGCAGGCCAAAATTTGCATGAACACAACTCTTGTCTCACTGGAGATAAGACAGGCAACCTACAAATCACGCCTCCAAGAATAGCCATGTTTCTTCCCTAACAGTACCCTGTATGCGAGACATGTTCGTGTTTCCTTCGGAATCCACAGTAAGTCATTTCTCTAGTTACTCGCCCCTTTGATCTCATAACAAAGGTGGCAGATTGGTGGTGGTCATTTTTAATGAGTGCTTCTTTGCAAAGGCAGCGCATTCTATGGTTCTGAGTCCCTGTAACGTGTTATTCTGGCGATAGGGGAAACTCTTGGCAGGAGGTATGGTGTCACTATGAGGTGAGCACATTGCTACGACCACATCCAGGATTTAGTCCTTGGTCGTCATCAGCACTCTCACTCTTGCTAATAGATCCCCCATGGTCAGAGCTTCAATATTCGGTGCCTGTCAGAGTTCAAATGGAGATGATGAAGGCTAGTTTGGCAAGTCTTTCAATCTTGGTTCTCTTGAATCCAGGCAATCCAATCAAATGCTTGATCTTATTCAAGAAGATATCCTTGCATTTGCTGGCCCACTTGACCATGGTCAGTTTTCCGTATAATGTAAATGCATTATTGGTGAAGGCCTCTTTCAGCCAGGCTTCAATTTGCTCTGCATCTCTCTGACTAGTCTCTTCAATCTCCATGTCAAGGGCCAGTGCGTCCCCCTCCAGGTATAATGGTAGCAAGCTAGCCACATCGTCCACTTTCTGAAGTTTCATCACCAACCTGACCTTTTTCTGCCACACCACTACATCACCCTCACCTGAAAATGTTGTTACAATGTCACTGCTTGAGCGAACCTTCATCATAATTGCCGAAATAGTTTGTAGAAATAAAAGTCCGATGCCCGCCAGCAGTGTCCTTCTATCTCGTGTAGCTTCAAGGTTAACAGGAGGAAAATGGATTTCAGGACTCCCTTTCACAACTGTCACAGAGAGTAATCATAGACACACAAGTAGTGTGTCTCACTGACTCTTTTCTCACTTGCTGCATTACCACGTTCATCCAACCGTCAGAAAGAACCGTGACCTCAAAATCCCAGCTACCGCTGATATTTCTGCTTTTATGCAAGTCCAGGCAGGCCAAAATTTGCATGAGCACAACTCTTGTCTCGCTGGAGACAAGACAGGCATCCTATAAATCGTGCCTTCGAGAATAGCCATGTTTCTTTCCAAACAGTACCCTCCACATGAGACATGTTCACATTCTCTTCAGACTCTACAGTAAGTCATTTCTCTCATTACAAGATGGATGCTGTTCTTGGATTAATTCAAGCCTTGATAGAGACAATTCAAGAGAGGACAATCTATCAATTGACAGTCAACTATTTTTCTTCATAATCTTACTCAATCTCAATTCTTATTCACAAGTAACTGAATTCCTATTGCCCAGATGGTTACCGCTACAGCTTGGTTTTTAAATACTGCTAAAATATTTCCCTTTTTTTTGCGGAGGGTTCTGTTTTACTATCGCCTTAAGCTTTGATTTGACTCTTATGTCATTCCCTACTAGCATTGATACTCCAGCCATTGGATGTGTCTCAACTACACCCACAATTCTGCTTCTCCACTTAAATTCCGTGAATAGGAAATCATTTTTATTTGATTCTCTATTCCTTGAATTTCAATTTCTTTACTGGTGGCTGTGGTTTTCCATGCTGGTAATTGAGACCTCATTAACAAGTGAGATGCTCTTGTGACTCTCAATGCTACTATCAATCTCGGTTGATTTTCTCCAGGTTTTGAAATCACTTCTACTGCTGTGAAGGCATAACGGTTTATGAGGTTGTGTAAAAATCAAACAATTGAAAATATGTCAAAATAATAACCAGACTACATAATATGAGTTGAAAATAATGACAAAAGCATGTATCTATTACAAATGATGAAATCTAACAGATGAAAGAGAGATAGGAAAAAGCTTGCGTTTCCTTTGACTTTTATGAGTGATACATGAACAGAATGCAGTAAAGTTCATTGTTGTATATCAGCAGGGTCATTCAATGTCAAAACACCAGAAAAGTTGAAATCGGCACCCACTGACACCAAATGAGTTGAAATTCGGTACAAATGTTCCCCTTCATGCCAAATTATTTTGAGCTAGGCCTTACCATTCCAATTTGGGGGGGTGTCAAATTTTCCTGCTTTTGCCTCTAAATTAAGGCTGCGCTGTGTTGCAGAATCTTAGTGTTTTTCAAAAAATCTTAAAAAATACTTCCATGCATTGAACATTTCTGAAATTTGATATGTGGGGCAAATAAGGAATGCAGAATCCAAGTATTCAACATAGGGTTAAAATAGTCTATAGAAAAAAATGTCCACTTCAATTTTAATTTTTTTTTCCAACATATCTGCATAAGTTCCAAGAATTTTGTGATAAATGTTTTATAATTTTGTAAAGTATAAATACTAACAAATACTGAATTTAAATCCAATATAATTAGTGAAATAAACATAACTTTCAAAACAAGAAAAAGTAAAAGACTTACAGGATTAATGCACAATTCCTGATTTTGTTGATTTTTCAGTTTATAAATCTCTTTTACCTGCCACCGACCTGAAAGGCAGTAAAAAACATTAAATTTTCATTTTTTAACACAACTTTAAAAGTGCTATGTATTAAACAATGATTAGTCTTTAGGGATGGAAAATTTGCAATTTTCTAAATCAAGTGTGGCCTTCCATAGCCTTGTTTAAAGACCAATTAAACTTTCAAACCTCCACTTTAAAGCCTGATATACTAATTCTTTCTTTAAGTAATCTCAGAAAGTCATTAAATGTTAAAGTTTTTAATATCATTTAAGCAGTATATATTAATTTGGACAAGTCATTAAGTAAAAGCTTAAACTTTAGATTTTGTTGAAAACATTCTAAAGATTTATTGAGTATGACTATTAATAGTCAATATATTTCAATATGACTTTTTAAACATGAAAAAGTTCTGAAACCTTTTAACTGCTTGCAACTAGTCCTGTCTTTCTCACTTGCCACGTCAATACACAGGTTCACTCAGTCCTACTATAAATCAACAAATGCAACAAGAACAACAATGCTGAGATTACTCCTTTTATACCAGTTCTGGCTGGCCAAAATTTGCATATGTCACAAACACTGTGAGACTAGATGCATGACCAACAAATTGCACTTTCAAGGATACTCATGCTTCCGGGTTTTTTTTATACTTCTGACACTCCACACACAAAACACATTTGCGCTTGTTTTGAACTTTGAGGTAGGTCATTTTGTTTGTCACTTCTTGCTTCTTCCTTCCTTTTAGTGTTGCTATGAAAGGAATTCCATCCACACAGCTTCGTTGTCACATTTCATTTCTCTCATTTGTCCAGCTCACCACCTGGAGACGGTTACTGGATTCACATAAACATCATCTGTTCTGCCAGCATATACAGCATGCTACTCATTGTTTCTTTGAATAACAAACCCCGATTGGCTCATCAAAGGCAGTAGTCTGCAGGTTCCACCTTTCAATTTCACTACATTCTCCCAATCATGAAACTGGAATTATAGGGTAGATAAATTTCCAGAATTACAAAGAAACCTCCAGAAAAAAAGAAAAAAAAAAAAAACCTAGTGATTTCTTCTTGAAACCAAACATTTCTTCATGGATGCAAAGATGCAGCTGCAGTATTAACTTGACAGAAGAAAAACCCACTGACCTCATAATAAATATGTTATTTTCTAAACTTTTTTCAATCAGCATGAATTAAGTATCCAAATAATAACTGAATTAACTAAATGAAAGAAAAAAAATTGAGGAAGCTAAAATAAAATGAAAATCCAAAGAAAAACGCTGAGCTTTAGTTTCTCTTGATTTAAGCATTATATATATTATAAAGTTGTGCTGACAGCATGAAGGTTCTTGTCTCCCTCATCATCTACTCCTATCAACCATCACTTCAGTTGGGTCCTCCAGCTCATATCCAGTGTCTTGCACTGAGTTGTTGTACACAAGTCTTCGCTGGTTGACCAACACAGGTATGTCCATATGAAGGACTTCTCCAGCAGTGCGCTGCATGCTGCATTCATCTACTTGGATGATCTGTGAGATGAGAGGTAAGTGGTTGCACAGCAGTTATTTTTATGAATGTAATGGACGCAACATGCCTGGAAATTCAAAGTGTGCACAGACATGTCTGGCCTGTAGAGTAAAAGCAGGAAACTGCTTCAAGCACTATATATAACGTTGGGTGATCTTGAACCAGCGAGAGTCGATTTGCATGTATGCAAATTCTTTCGAGATCGGGCAAGCATATAAATGCATGGTGACAGCTAGACGGTGTCATTTTTTCTTAGTGAATCAATTGACGAGTACACACAGTCTGTTAAAAGTTGAATGAAAGAAGGAAGGAGAGAAGGAAGGAAGGAAGGAAAAGGAAAGGAAACGAGGAAAAAGAAGCACTCGTATTAACACGCACAAGCCTCAACACCGTTGCGAAACTGATTTGCGAAACCTATTGCAGCAGCATTCCAACACAATTTTATGGGGTGTTGCTTCCAGGATGTGTTCAAAGAAGCATACAGCATTTTTGTGTAATTTTTATCTAGTCTTTCCTATGCTTCCTTTTAGCATCCATGTGGTAGTATGGACAGTCACAGTTGTGAAGAAATCCTGTTTTATTATCGGATAGATCCGATTTCCATATGATTGACAACCTATCAATAGCACTCCATGCCATCACTAGGCACATGTTGACATCACTTTCATTAGATGAGATACTGCTACTAACGTATGTGAACTGGTCGACTAATTTTAGAGGACTGCCACCTCGAGTAGTGACAGCTCTTTCTTGTTTAAAACATGAACTATTTGCATTCATATAGCGGCCAATGCCTCTTGCAGTAGAGATTCTATTTAGGCAGGTGTATTTGTGAGATGCGCTAGATCATCTGTGTAGTCTGCATCAATGAGAGTTTCTGCAAGATATCATCTTTTTCTTGCCTTTTTAGTGTGAAATGATTTTCTTTAATTAGATCTATTGACATTTGAAGTACCTAGTCTAAGCAAATTATAAACAAATATGGTGCTAATGCATCTCACAAATAACCAGCCCAAATAAAATCTCTACTTCTAAGACTCCAATAACAATGTTGAAGAAGTCAGTGTAGCTATCAGGTGGGTGTTTTTTGTAAAGTATCATTATAGTGTAACAATTTGTTTGGGAAGATCATATGCAAGTAGTATTAGCTCCATCTTTCCTCAATGTAATCCAATGCCTTGGAGAAATCTACGAATAATAACGTTCCTTCAAAATTTTTTGCACACTTCAATGATTCGATGGAAAGTCAAAATTGGTCAAGTTGTGGATTGATTCCTACAAAAGCTGTTCTGATTTTTCCAAAGAATTTTAATTTAAGTTTGAATATTATTGAAAAACTGGGCATTATAAACTTTAACAGTGATAGCAGTAAGAGTTATACTGCAGCAGCTCTTAGTGAATCTGACATTGCCTTTCTTGGGGAAGTGTGTCATCAAATTTCTTGTCTTCCATAGTTCAACAGGTATTTCATCAAGACCAACAGTTTTCCTGCTTTTAATTGTTTTTAATACTGTGTCAAGTTCTTCCTCTGTTAACTGTCCTAATTTGATGTCTAGTTGGCAATTAATTCTTTGACAGGTTTGTCAGTGATTTCAGTTTTCATATTTGTCATTTGGAGTATGTTTCCTGAAAGGCATCAAACTTGTTTCCAACAGTTACTATATATTGATTGCTTATATCAGCTGGAAAATGAGAACACATCAAAATGTGAAGTTTTAACCGTTTCATATTTCGACATACACTCAAGCACATCTTGGCCAAAATAATTTTGTGATTGGAACTTATTCCTTCAAAAGAGTATCCTTCACAGTTCAAAGCGCTGTTTATCTACTTCTTGTTTATATGTATATAATCTAGCAGTGCTTTACCATTTGCAAAAGTCAAAAAGTTAAATTCCCTTTTCTGAATTTGGTGTTTAGATATTTACCATTTCATTTTGGCAAATTGTGTAAAAAAAAAAAAAAAAAAAAAAAACTAATGATTTTTCTTTGCCTATTTCAGCATTCAAATCTCCACTGATGGTTGAATTTAACATATCAATATCATTTTAACTAAAATCAAAAAAGAATCAACTTAAAAAATATGTATTGTGCCAAAGTAAATTTTGCCAAGGCCCCACACTGTAGGTGTAGAAAGGAATCAAGTTATACAGAAGAAAAAAGAACGGGAATTTTACCTGATCTTTTCCAGAAACTCAATGGTGTCACACAAGGCATTGCTATTTTTTGGGCACCAACCAAATCCATCTCTTCCTCAATGAGTCGGATGAGTTTCTCCAAAGACCTCATACCCAGGGGAAGAATATGGTAATGACCGGGATGACACTGTTGGACAATCTCATTGTATAACATTAACTAAGAGAAAGAAAAGAAAATGAATACAGAAAACAGTAAAGAGAAAAATAATTACATACTTCCTTAATGGAAATATTTTGGGCCATTTACACAATGGCTGTTTTCATCTGAAATATGTTCTAACTATCAGGAAATTTTGAAGTGATTCTACTCCAATATAAAGAAAAACACACGTATATTTTTACACACATTCACAAATGTATATACAAAATAAATAAAATGGGCAAGTGCAATCCAGGACAACCAAGGCTCATTTTTAGGGTACATACTACACCAAGGTATCGGAAGGGCACTACTAATTTCACGGCATACTTTAATCTTAATACATACGGTATAATGTTGAGTGTAAGCAAGGATATATCAAAGATAAACACATACACACATATAAATATATATATATATATGTTGAGTGTAAGCAAGGATATATCAAAGATAAACACATACACACATATAAATATATATATATATATATATATAAAAAAGTAAAGTTAGCGACCATAGTCGACGGTGACCCGAAGGCTCCCTTTTCGATAGCTACTACACCAAGGTGTAGGGGTGGGTGCTACTCCATTCCCAGGATTGCTCCACTTTACCCTTGAACCGTACCTTATAATGCTGAGTGTTAAGCAAGGTGGTATCAAGTTCCATTTTTAATGTCTTTGGTATGACTCGACCTGGGATTGAACCCAGGTCTCCCGAGCTATTGGCGAACACTCTAACCGCTGGGCCAATATATATATATATATATACGTAAATACATACAAACACACTTATATATACATACACAGACACGTATGTATGCATAAATATACATATAGACACACACACATACGTGTGTATATATATATATATATATACAGACAAATATATATACACACACACACACACACTATATATATATGTATATTAACTAATCTAATATCTACCAGAATTCACAGTATCTGTAAAATATATATGTGTGTATATATAAATATATATAATCTTAGTAAATGAAAAACCAGTAAGTTAGGTCTTAAAAAAATTTTTTAAAAAAACAATATTTACTACACTGCTAACCGAAAGTTAAATTTAAAACGGAAGTGGGCATAGTGAAGAGGTAAATCCTCACCCCTCTTCGACTCCCTCCCACCTCATTGACTCGCTCACACTATCCCCTCCCACTACCATGTGTCTATTCAATTTTTTTATCCAAAATGATCTAAAGAAGTCCCGTTACTTCTTTAGTTTTTTAAAAACTCAAAAATGCGTAACAGGATTGAAATAAATTTATAATCCTATGTGACCGGTTTCGTTGCTTTTCTTAATGAGTATATACACACAAATTATATATATATATATATATATAAGTAAAGTTGGCAACCATAGTCGAGGGTGAGCTTAAGGCTACACATATATACATATACATATACACACATATATATATATACATATATATATATATATATATATATATATATATATATATATATATATACACACACATTATATATATATATATATATATATATATACACATATATATATACACACACATATATATATACACACATATATATATACACATACACACATATATATATATACACACAT
>CAUZXS010006710.1:0-24302 GCA_963585895.1 Sepioteuthis lessoniana | reverse complement strand
AGGAAGGTTGAAAAACCTATCGGTTAAAATATTGTTATAAACCAGAAAAGTGTTCGACAAATAGATTCAAAAGATAATTGGAAATATATTTTCATTTCTAGAATGAAAACTCGATATATTTTTTGAAATTCTTATATATATATATATATATATATATATATATATATATATATGTGTGTGTGTGTGTGTGTGTGTGTGTGTGTGTGTGTGTGTGTGTGTGTGTGAAAGAGAGAGAGAGAATGAGATAGTCCTGTGTGTGCGTGTGAGTCTCTCTCTATCTCTCTCTCTCCCTCTCCCTCTCTCTCTCTCTGTCGGTGCATGTATGTGAGTGTACAGATCTATGTTCACATGGGCTTTCACAGCTAAAAAAAAAAGCATATGGGATAGTGATATACTTTGAACTGTATTAGATATGCATTTTAGCCTATGATAGAATTCACATTGATTACTATTTCCCGATAAGAAAAAAGTAATCCTTACCCCCAAGAGATATGTCTTTTACTTCTTGCATTTGAAATCTTGTATAAATATATAATTTGTGCTTGATATTGCCAAAATTCTACAACTAGATTAATATTCGAGAATTTATTCATGGTAGATACCATATACCTCAAAAATTGAGAAGGTAAAAAATACGGTTCTCGGTTCAACATATTCCCTTTTCTATACCACGAAATGGTAATGCTATCTTGGAATCAATACAGAGGTTGACCAGACCGTTAGGCTATCTTGATCGGTGGGTCTATATACTACTATAAAGCTTTACCAGCCTATGCCGCTGTCTAAAGTGCATTCTAACTAGAATTGTCCTTAAAGTTGTTCAGTCACTCTTTTCTTCATTTAACGAAGAAAAAGCTAATAAAAATGTATATAAAGAAAAATCAATGCTTATATGAAAAGAATAAAAAAACGAAGAATCACTGTATGGCGTAGTTGAGTGTTTGATAGATGCTGGAAATTGTGACAGAGATTCTCTTCACGGCTACTGTCGACAGGCTAGACAACTTCTGTCATATGGTACACAATGTCGTTGACAGAAAATACAAAAATGATGTGTTGGCATATACTTCGTTTTTATCTATCGACAACTTCAGACATGTAAACACATAACTAGAAAAAAAAAGATAGTATAAGTATGTTAGTAAAGATATGCGTGTGTGAATAAAAGGCACGGTACAAGGGGCTATGAGTAACTATGGGCCTTTATATGCGTACGTAAAGATATGCGTGTGTGAATAAAAGGCACGGTACAAGGGGCTATGAGTAACTATGGGCCTTTATATGCGTACGTAAAGATATGCGTGTGTGAATAAAAGGCGCGGTACAAGGGGCTATGAGTAACTATGGGCCTTTATATGCGTACGTAAAGATATGCGTGTGTGAATAAAAGGCACGGTACAAGGGGCTATGAGTAACTATGGGCCTTTATATGCGTACGTAAAGATATGCGTGTGTGAATAAAAGGCACGGTACAAGGGGCTATGAGTAACTAAGGGCCTTTATATGCGTACGTAAAGATATGCGTGTGTGAATAAAAGGCACGGTACAAGGGGCTATGAGTAACTATGGGCCTTTATATGCGTACGTAAAGATATGCGTGTGTGAATAAAAGGCACGGTACAAGGGGCTATGAGTAACTATGGGCCTTTATATGCGTACGTAAATAGTTAAAACCTCAACAACTTTTATATGAGGCTACAATCAGTCACAAAATAAAAGTAGCTAGTCTCTGTCAAGACTGACAATGAATGTAACAGCTTTTATTAAAGAGTACAGAGCTTTTAAAATACAGTAACGCTTATCCTCGTAAGAAGTGGACACAGCGATCTAAGATCAAATCCTGGATAAGGTTATTTGGGTTTCACTTTGCACAAAGGCTCTTGAGAAAGGCATGCATCTATCTGTACTCCAAGAACAAGGTAAAGAATAGAGCAAATGGGTTGTCTAGCTTTGTTAGAGGAACCGGTCTGGGAGAAGGAAAATTCAAGGTATACTGACAGCACGGATTCCTTTGACATTTTCTTACCATTCATCTCGGCCGGCCGTCATACTAGGCTTGTCCACTAAACTGTATCCAGTGTTTACATAGAGTTAATTCATGTGAGACTTTTTCTGGTCGGTCAACACTAGTGACCGTACAACTGTTTTTTTGTTGGGTGTTGCTTCTGGATTTGCACGCAGTAGCACTCAGCAGATTTGCGTAGTTCCTGTCTATCTTTTTCTCCAAGATTTTTTAGTTCAAATGATACAACAATCCATTAGTTCTGACATTGCTACAACCTGGAAGAGATCCTGTTTTATCTTATCAAAAGGATCAGATTTCCATATGGTCGATAACTTGTCAATAATAGTTAATACTTTACCTATGCATATGCTGGTATTGATTTTAGTCGATGAGATATTACTACTGAACTGGTCTACTTATTTCAGAGGTTTACAATTAAATGAGGAGATGGTACAATCTTGATTAAAAAGCATAAATTCTATTCTAGTTGAGTTAAAGTAGAGATAAAATATTCTTGGTGCTATGCAAGAGATTCGGCTTGTGCAGTTGCCAAAAGTTCTAGATCATCGACGTAGTATGTGTCAGTAAAAGATTCCGCTGGGTATCGTTTGGGTCTTGCTTTTATTGTGTGCGAGTGTTCGAAACCGTTTCACGCGATCTATTGATGTTCGCAGCAAAAAATACATGTTATTTGTTTCATTTCTGTGAAAGAAGTGCTGGGTAAATATGTAATGCTATGTGCTTTATTTCTGTGAAAGTTTAGCATTTGAAAACTCCTTTGAAATAATAAAGGACAGTAAAATGCTTCTGTTTGTATTTTTTATTTTTCATCAAATTCTTGTTGGAAAATGACTTCACTTTCATATCGACGTTTATTTGACTGAATAAAACGTTTTCTTCTGTTGCGCTCCGTGCATACAGAGTTATAGATTTTGTGCCCACAGTTAAGCTGTGGTGTACATATCACTCAAAGGATATCTATTTTATAAACAATATTCTTTCATTCACAGAAACTGAGTACAACTAGGTTGAATCGAAAATGCATCGCATAGATCTTTTGACAGACATCTAGTTCTTTCATTGGACAAGTTGACAAGGCAAATGGATTAAGATAAAGTCTCGTAAAGGAATATAATCTGATTCGCAAGCATGTCCTTCATGGTCTGATAATCACTAAAATGAAATAATTGGATTCTCCCTAAATAATTATGGTCCTAACGTGTAGCCACCTTTGGGTCAATAGGCAAATTTATCATGGTCTACTTGACACTATGTTAGCAAAAATCTCTGTCCCAGTTTTTTCAGTCAACGGGAAAGGGTGTAATCAAACGTACCCTGCAAAGTTGTTAGCTCTTTGACCTGGAATCTTAGTTTAGCTGGCGTCATTCAATTCGAGTCATTGGACGACCGACTTTGCTGTAGGCATTAGGCAAGTCTTTTACGAGTCAGTGCGCATAGTAGTTGGTGATGCTGGGTGTTTATTTTGCACTGGAGAAAATAATAAAAATTCAAAAATAACACAACTTAAGAAAATATTTCCTGCTTAGACTGACTGTCTGAAAAAGTCATATCACTGAATATTCGAATTAAAAAGAAGCCACCATTAGATCAGTAATCACATAATTATGATTGTAACATTGTTACAGATTGATATAAACATTATTTGAATATCCCTTATATATATATATATATATATATATATATATATATATATATATATATATATATATATATACATCTAAGTAAGTAAAGTTGGCTACCTTTGTCGAGGGTAACCCAAAAGCTCCCTTTTCAAAAGCTACTACACCGAGGTTGTAGGTGAGGGCGCTTCTCCATTCCATAGATTGCTCCACTTTACCTTTGATTCTTATCTTATAATGCTGAGTATTAGGCAAGGTAGCATAAAGTACCATTTTTTGAGTTTTTGGTATGACTCGACCTGGAATTGAACCCCAGTCTCCCGGACCTGTTGCGAACACTCTACTCATTAGGCTAATATATTATATAAAAGAAAAACCTTTAAAAATTACTCATATTTTTGTAATAATATTTGTTTCAGCAGACCCTATATTTCTAAAATTTTAGATCTGCATCTTTAGACAAAGAAATAATGAGAAATTTCTCCTTATTTCTTTGTCTGAAGATGCAGATCTAAGATTTTAAAAATATAGGGTCTGATGAAACAAATATTTTTATAAAAAATATGGGTAATTTTTAAAGGTTTTTCTTTTATAAGGAATTATTTGCTCTGTAATTTATTTTATTATTATTTACATTGAGCTCTCTTTTAGATTTCGGATTTGCATGGATATTGTAAATAGAAAATCCGAAAATGGAATCGTCCCCACTATCAGCTGACAGCTGACTTGACGTTGGATAATATAAGGATATATATATATATATATATATATATATATATATATATATATGTATATATATATATATATGTGTGTGTGTGTGTGTGTGTGTGTGTGTGTGTGTGTGTGATATGGGAGATATTTAAGAAAAGACTTCAAACGTAGGAATACTGGTTCATTTAAGGATCGCTCCCGCTAAACGGAGATTCGTGAATTCTTCCTTGGTTTTTTCTATTTCATAATTTAGAATATCATGATTCTGAAATATTGTGATATTGCCCTGAATTTTACTACATGGAACATTATATTTTACTTATTTAAAACTCTTTTAATGTTAAATTTTAATTATGATTATAAAATATATGCTGAAAAGATAGATTTGTTGTGAATCTGACAGTATGATTTAAATATGTGGAAAGTTGGATAAATCAAACACTAAACTCAAATTTATATTTTGTGATATTTCGTTCGTCTTTATTTCATCTTCACGAACTTCTTCAGATAGTGACTTATTTTCTGAGTTTTTTCTATTTAAAAGCATGTGAGGAGAAATGATAAGATGGGGGAGGGGGTATAGTTATAGCAGGAAAATTTAGGAGGTTATTTAAAGTCTGATATATCAGGTTTCATTAAATGATTTTTTTTGTTTTGAAATTGGAGATAGATTTTAGGGAGCTGATAAGAAAAAAGCAGGCAAGGGTTTGTTTGAAAGGGATTTTGACGTAACCTCATTCATGAAAAGGATGCTGACTATAATGTGATGTCGCAGAAAATTGTCTATATTGTGGTGTCTTGGTTGTGATTGGGATGAGGAAGGGCTAAGAGGCAAAATGGTAAAGAAAGGGAAAAAAAGGAATCTTAAAAGTATGGTGGCACAGAGTGAAAAAATGCTTCCACGAGGCATGTCCGAAAAGTAAAATACAAACATTTACTAACAAAACATACCAATAAAGCATTATACCTATGAAACCAGAACTATTCGAATATTTTTCTAGTGTTGTTCTTATTCCATTGAAACTAATAAATACCCCTATCAAAGAACGTGGCGTCAAGTCAACTGCTCTTCCGTCGACATTGGCCCAGCGGTAAGAGTGTTCGCCAATGGCCCGGGAGACCTGGGTTCAATCCCAGGTCGAGTCATACCAAAGACTTTAAAAATGGTACTTGATACCACCTTGCTTAACACTCAGCATTATAAGGTACGGTTCAAGGGTAAAGTGGAGCAATCTTGGGAATGGAGTAGCGCCCTCCCCTACACCTTGGTGTAGTAGCTATCGAAAAGGGGACCTTCGGGTCACCCTCGACTATGGTCGCTAACTTTACTTACTTTATAGCTTCCAAAGATCAAGTTGTACCGCCATATCGCAGTGTTGGTGCTGTCTTTCTTAACTCAAAGCTTCAGTGTATACAGTGTTACTTATAACAGAAGACAAAATTTCGTACGTTGAAATTTTGATTCAATGTTATTGACGGTGTATACTTTATATCATGGTCTTGGAACAACTTCCAAATTTGGTTGTCCATGAAAACATCCTCAATAATTTGGGATGTCGAAAAGTATCATTTAAGAGGAAAAAAGTAGTTTTCTGAGAATTTTGTGCAATATCTAATTCGAAAATATTTGGCATTTTAACATTAATAAAAGGGTCTGTGACATTATAATTCTTAATATTAACCATTCTAGAATATTGATTTAATCAACGGATTTTTATGAAACGGCAAAGAATTGCAAGATAATCAAATAAATTATGAAAATTCTAAAGATATAAAAAAATACATGACCAATCTTTTATACGCGATGCACTTCATATGAAAGAAAAATGCGTGTGATATAAACCTATATCTATTCTTGTCAATCAAATTTTTTTTTTGTTTTTGTTTTTCTTTTCTTTTTATTCTTTGTCTTATTAATCCATAATGATTTATTTTTTAGGAGATTTCTTCGGTGTTTACCATATTTATTTTTTTAAATTTGGCATGTCATATTACTAGGAAAGATGTATAACGGTTATATGATGATAATAAGTAAAAGTGAAAGATTAATGAAAGATACGTTATATATGTCGACAGTTTATGTTTTATATCTCTTAGTACAATTCTATCGAAATATTAGTGATAATTAACAGCTCGTAAGAGAGGACGCAAACAGCTTACCTAACAAATACATATTTATATTTATTAACTATTTTTTTCTAATATAAAGGATAATATGGACTGTGTGCATATATATATATATATATATATATATATATATATATATATATATATATGAAAGTATATATATATATATATGTGTGTGTGTGAGAGAGAGTGTGTGTGTATATATATATATATATATATATATATATATGAAAGTATATATATATATATATATTTATGTGTGTGTGAGTGTATAAATATATATATATATATATATATATATATGAAAATATATATATATATATATATATTTATGTGTGTGTGTGTATATATATATATATATATATATATATATATATATATAAGTAAAGTTGGCGACCATAGTCGAGGGTAACCCGAAGGCTCCCTTTTCGATAGCTACTACACCAATGTGTAGGGAAGGGCGCTACTCCTTTCCTGGATTGCTCTACTTTACCCTTGATCCGTACCTTATAATGCTGAGTGCTAAGCAAGGAAGCATCAAGTACCATTTTTTGAGTCTTTGGTATGACTCGACCTGGGATTGAACCCAGGTCTCCCGGGCCATTGGCGAACACTCTAACCCCTAGGCCAATGTCCGATATATATATATATATATATATATATATGCGTGTGTGTGTGTGTGGTAGATTGGTATATTGTGCTGAATCTGACAGGATAATGAAAATAAGTGAAAGGATGAATAAACCAGACACTTACAAAAGGTTTTGTAGTAATATTTCGTTCTTTATTCAGTCTAAAGAAATTCTTTAGATAAAGAATGAAATATCACTACTAAACCCTTTGTAAGTGTCTGATTTATTCATCTTTCCACATTTTCATTATATATATATATATATATATATATATATATATATATCGTCATCCACAGACTGACTGTTTCGTTGTATCACAACTCTTTAGTATGGCTAGACACGTATGACGCTTCAAGCTAGAATTGAAAGCAGCCCAACTCTACGTTAGACTTAGTAACATACCGCTCAGCCAACAGTCGACATACATCAGCTCGGGAATAATAAGGCATTATGTAGTAGCTTTCACTTGTTTACATTTTGCCTTACCGGATACCAGAATGCTCAATTCATGCGAAGAGCTTTGCATTACGCGAGTGGCAGCCGTTAATTCTTTTGGCATATACATATATATGAAAGTTTATATATAAAAAGTATATATATATATATATATATATATATATATATATATGAAGAAAAATAGAAAAACAAAGAATTCCAAATGTGATGAATTGTGATGGAAAGTCAACGTTAAAATATTTCGGTTTTAATAAATCTTCATCAAGCAAGATTTTTCGCCACCTTAAAGTCCTGATGAAGGTACACACAATTAAACACACACTCACAGAAAGGTACGCAAATACATACAAACGCACATATATCTATATATAGCTGGATTTGTTGCCCAGTAATTTTATATACCGTTTAGCTTCTGTTTACCCAACCCCTCCACCAGAGGCAGAATGGGACATAAAATTAATTTTTAGGCGAAGTGCAACTGGTTCGAATTCAGAGTTATCCTTTTCTAGAATCGATTGCTGCACCCAGTCATCGTCTCTCTATCTATTTTGCAATGCCTGAGAGTGAAGAGATTGATTCACATCCTTCTCAAAGGTATTTCGAATTCGATTGGCCAGTGTGAAAAAAAATATACAAATACATTGTATAGTTCGAAGTCAAAAACTTCAAATCAATAACTGTATAGTACATCTCAAAGTCAAAAACTTCATACTGTCATTTTGAAGAATTTGGCATGTCACTTAAATTCTGGGAAAATATGTGTGTTATGAAATGCATTCCTTAAAACTAGGGATATGGTTGAGGGTGTTAAAAAATGCACCTTCTAAGATTATACAATTTATGACTGAAAATATCAGTAATTCTGAGAAAAACTAGAATCAGGCAAATGAAAATTTTACAAACCAGATGGCAGAGAAGTCAAGATGATAACTTAGGTATATTGTTTATCAGTTTAAAATTTTTCTGTCCCTTAAAACATATCTATTTAAGAAATTGTAAAGATAACCTATTTTCATTTGGGATAAACTTTTTATTGATTTATAGAAGTCCGGTGGCTGAGATGATAACGCAGACCAAAAACGAACTAAGCACATATTAGGACTAAATGCAAAATTATTTCCCAGTATTTCCATTCTACTTTTTCCTTTTTTCTCCTCTTCCCCCTCCCTCCCTCCTTCTCTCTCTGTCTCTCTCTCTATCTCTACACACACACACACACACACACACACATATATATATATATATATATATATATATATATATATAATATCATTATTATTAGTCTCTTGACGAGGACCATAAAGTTTGAAACATGTATGGAGCATAATTATATGAAATAAAAATCTTAAGTACCATACTGACATTTATTTGGACCTATATATATACCTTTAAGAAAAACAAAAAGCGGTCACATTTTCTCTCGCATCCTGTACATGCTTATATATATATATAGTCATCCACAGACAGATCTGTTTCGTTCTATCAGAACTCATCAGTGTGGCTAGACAGTATCTTCCCGTAGCTGGGATCGAAACCCGGCTGACTCAAACGTCAAACCAAAGATTCTAACCATTCAGCCACGAGGAGATATTATCTGCAAAGTAAATTTTAAACGGTTAGGAATCACAGTTACTATTGTTTACACACATCCGTTCAACGGTAGCCGAGACCTCAATTCAACTACGAAGAGGCTTGCAATAATCGCTAATGACAACACGATTACTTCTTCGCCAGTGAACTCAACCCCACGTGTGTAGGGGAGTATATATATCTCTATAGTCAACCCCAGACAGATCTGTTTCGTTCTATTAGAACTCATCAGTGTGGCTAGACAGTATCTTCCCGTAGCTGGGATCGAAACCCGGTTGACTCAAACGTCAAACCAAAGATTCTAACCATTCAGCCACGAGGAGATATTAGCCGCGAAGTAAATTTTTAACGGTTATGAATCACAATTACTATTGTTTACATACATCCGTTCAACGGTAGCCGAGACCTCAATTCAACTACGAAGAGGCTTGCAATAGACGCTAATGGCAACACGATTACTTCTTCGCCAGAGAACTCAACCCCACGGGTGTAGGGGAGTATATATATCTCTATAGTCATCCACACACACACACACACACACGCACACACACACACACATATATATATATATGTAAATAGTATTATTCGGTCCAGTTAAACCAGAGTTGGGAGTAATTCCTTTACTAGAAAATCATTCAAAAACTGAACATTTAAATTTTCCTGGTGGAGAGCTCAATGTAATTAATGGTTTACACCAGAAACACAACAGTAACCGGTCTTTGTTTTTTTCTTAAAGAAAGTATATATATATATATATATATATGCATGTACAGGACTTGGAATTGTCTAGTATAATAATAAATGATTCTATTTTAAAACATGACTAATTTCAGTTAAAAAAAAAAAAAAATCAACAAAATAAGAAAATAGATACAAAACAGGAAATTTACTCAATATGACTACTATGTTTTTCAATTATTGCATCAACACGCCCTCGAAACAATTTGCCCGTTGTCAAAATAAATTTTATTCAATTCCTCCTCAATTGTAGTCTTAAGAGAACCAATATTTGAATGGGAAAATGAATTTGTTTTGTTTTGTAAAATGCTCCATATAGCGTAATCAAGGATAATCAAGCATAATCAAGGAGTTTAAGGTCTGATCTTAAATCTTGTTTAATTGCTGTCCTCATAGTTTTCTCGTAGACTTTCAATTCATTAGCGTGCTTATTTATTGACTATGTGGGGTCCTTCTTAATCGTCATAGTGAGAACAGTTAAAAAGCCTTCTTTTCGTTTTTTGTTCACTCCCCTTCTCCTTAAAAAGCTCTTTTTCTGTAAAAAAAATTTTTTTTTCTTTGCTTTGTAAACAGTAGACAAAAAAACTTCGGCTTGGTTTAGGTATTTAGCAAATAACAAATTCTTCGTCGTTTTCTTGCTCGTGCATATTGGGCTAAATTTTAATTCAATAAAATTGCTTGAATAATATAGCTAATCATGAAAATCTTACATTTATCACGTTTTTTGGACTAATAAGACTAAAAAACTTTTTAAAACTATTCCATATTTTGCTTTCGCACTATATATATATATATATATATATATATATATATATATATATATATATATATAATTAAATCGCCTCACCGGTTCATCAGGGAGTTTCGTACCGACTCCGAATTTTTGTAATTGGCTCTACTTCGTATTGAACACTCTTGTAATTGTAGCATTGCATCAATTTACGGTGGGTTTTTATTTTTCTTTTGACCAACTGATTGCATATCTCTTGATTTTTTTCAACTGGTGTGACGAAGTTGACCTTTTCTTTTTTTCGTCCTATGATATTTTTTTCTTTTTTCCCCGGGTGGTAATTCGAAATATTTTCATCTCTGGTTTCTGGCGTTTTTTTTTCTTTTTTCCTGACAACCGTGAATGCTGGTAGATAGTAGGTTAGTTAATATATATATATATATATATATATATATACATTTATATATATATATATATATATATATATATTGTATATATATATATATACATATATATATATATATAAATTATTGGTACATACGAATTTAAAGAGGCAGATACTAATGTATATAAGATTAATTAAAAGGGGTGAAAATGAGAATGATAGCAAAACCAAGAGGGAGGGAAGAAAAAAATGTTAAAACCGCCGTGAGTCAAGAAAAATTATCTCCCAGAAAGTTCAAGGAGTGCTTGGGGTTTAGCTTGCACAGAGTTGGCCAGTAAAATAGAATGTAAAGGGCTTCCAGAACAATTAAATGTTGTTTATTCCAGGGTCTGTGCAAGACACCAAAACACTCATCCTTATAATTAACTGCACATTCAAAGCATTCAAATATTCACAGATGGCAGAATGGAGCAATTTTGAATGCCCGGATGTTGTGCGGTTGCGAATATCTCTTGGAACATGCTATTTGACTCTAACCTCCAGACGTTGACCTTATATATGTGGCATTACAGCAACATTGAAATTTATAAATTAAATTGCTTTATTGAAAGATAGGGAGACCATCCTTATGAATAGAACAAAATGCAGCTCGAGTTGTAAAGATGGTTCGAATCATAGCCGTATTATAAAAGTATGTAGCAGAGGAAGAAACCTTATCGGCAATCAACTGGCCAGGAGATCGAATCCAAGGAAGTCTAGCATAAATGCGGTTAATTATAATGATCTTGCAATCATTCTCATTTTCACACCACGCAGCGTCTCATCAACTGAAAACGACATCGACACACGACTAACGAAAGCATGAACAGCTATCGATAGGCTCTCGATCATATGGAAATCAGACCTGACCGATAAAATGAAACGCAGTTTCTTCCAGGCAGCGGTTGTATCCATACTGCTATATGGATGCACTAATTGGATGCTAACTAAACGGCTGGAAAAGAAACTAGACGGCAATTACACAAGAATGTTGAGAGCAATATTGAACAAGTCCTGGTGACAACACCCCACAAGACACCAACTATACGGCCACTTGCCTCCCATCACGAAAACTATACAAGTTAGACGAACTAGATACGCAGGACACTGCTGGAGAAGCAAGGATGAGCTCATAAGTGATGTACTCCTATGGACCCCCACATATGGCCAAGCAAAAGCAGGACGGCCAGCTCGAACATACATACAGCAGCTATGTGAGGACAAAGGATGCAACCCTGAAGACCTGCCAGAGGCGATGAATAATAGGGAGAAGTGGCGAGAGAGGGTCTGGGATATCCGTGCTGGCGGCACGACATGATGATGATGATAATTAATCTTATTTACATTGTTTTCTAAACGACTTTTGATGGCTTTTGTTTGACAAATGACAGATGAAAGGACCCTTGCGATTTCAATAAATTTTCATATATTATAATCTCCCAATTTTGCATATGCCTCTTAGTATTTGCCTCTTTATAAATACATACATACATATATACGAGGTGCATACGATAAGTTTCCAGATTTTTTCGTATGGGCACTTTTATTGATTGTACACACATGAAACTCTACTCCCCTTCGAAGTAATCTCCCCAGGCTGCAATGCACTTTCTGTACCGTTCCAACAACTTCTGGAAGGCCCCATGGAAGTCCTTTTGTGTGAGCGTGTCAATGACCTTCGTCACAGCCTCATTCATCTCTTCAATTGTCTCATAACGACAGCCTCTGAACTTAGGAAATAACCAAAAGTCACTGGGAGAAAGGTCGGGACTATAGGGAGGGTGAGTAACTGTCTTGATGGCCATCTTGGTCAAGTAGTCTGTGACAAGGATGGAGTGGTGGACTGGAGTATTGTCATCGTGGAAATGCCACTGACCCGATTTGAACAGTGCTGGCCTCTTCCAAAAGAATCTCTTCCTGAACTCCCTTAAAACCTCAACATAGTAACCCTAACCCTAACCCTTTGGCCAATCAACTCTGGTGTATTGACTTCCTTACTCCTCCCACACCTCTCATCATCCCTCACAGACTCCCTGCCTTCCTTGAATTTCTTATGCTACTCAAAAACTGACGATCGATTCATGCAAGATAATCGAAAAGTAGTCTGAAGCATTCCATACGTTTCTTTGGCATTTTTTCCAAGTTTAAAACATAATTTTATTGCATATAGTTCTTCTAAAGTGTCAAATTGCATTTTTGAAATTCCCCAGCCGTGACAATCAGGCTTTAGTAGGGTGTATTCCAATTGCTGCTGTACCTGTTCATTTGAACCTGAAATCATAAAAATTTGTCACTCATCTCATAAGATGTATAGCAATAAAATACTGAATTTTCAAGAGTCTACATCAATTCTAAATACCCATACGAAAAAAGTCTGGAAACTTATCGTATGCGCCTCGTATATATATATATATATATATATATATATATATGTGTGTGTGTGTGTGTGTGTGTGTGTGTGTGTGTGTGTGTGTGTGTGTGTGTGTGAGTGTGTGTGTGTGTGAGAGAGAGAGAGAGAGAGAAATGATACAGAAACTTTCTGGCAATTTGAATTGGTCACGAGCCGAAGGAAAGTCGGATATTTGCTGTAACCTTTTCTAAGAAGAATCTTTCACATTATCAAGGAAAGTAGATTGAAAGTGGCCGTAGAACCAGTGTCAGTGTATGTATATATCCAACGCCTTTGCTACGCGCAATCTGTGACTCAAGGTCAATTTATTAGGGAAAGTAAAGCTGATTTGAATTCAGAGTCTTCTTAGAGTGGTTGCTTAACCAATGCTAAGTAATACTTATTTTATGGCAGAAGCATTCTCCTAGTTCAAAGGTTCACTAGAAGAATGCTTCATCCATAAAATAAGTACCTATTTTGGCCTGACAACAGCAACTGTCGAAACATTTAACTCTTCACCACCAAAAAACTTACCCACACCTCTCCTCCAAATACAGATATATTCTAACTGAAACCAGCTATATATTGTACACAACAAAAAAAAATCTCTGAATGCTTGATGTTCTCTATAGAAAGATTAACAAACCTTCCTTAATAAGATCAATTTTGAATGCAGCGGCCCCGTTCTAAAATGGCTTTTACACTTTTCCCAGCAATTTTTCCTCTTATCTCCAGTAAAGAACTTCTCTTCCGTAAATTCCCTCTCTACTTGTTCTTCCTCCAACTCATTATATAAATGCCTACGATTCGTTAAAGTGTTTGTCATATCACTGTTTGTTCCTGAACAGATTGTTCCAGCTGGGGCCGAAAGTACATTGGAAACATATGGTGCTTTTTTTAAAAATTCATTTCTTCCATATATCAAATGACTCATATAAAAAACTTGAACAGATCAAGTATAAAATAAATAGAAGCGAAGTGTATGTCTTATTAAATCAAACAGGTTTGAAGGTGAAAATGCTGCCAAGATACACACACACACACACACACACACACACACATATATATATATATTATTTCGTGTTGGTATATCAGTGCGTTTTCTAGTATACACACACACACACACACACATAGAAACACACATATGTATATGCTTGTATATATATATATATATATATATATATATATATCTTATATAGATATATATATATATATCTTATATCTTATAAATATCATTCATGTTATATATATAATATTTTATATATATATATATTTTATTTCTTATATATATATATATATATATATATCTTATATCTTATATATGCATATATATACATACCTTATATATATAAACACTCGCATATAGGCATATATAACTGTATGTGGAGGTGTATATTTTTGCATACTTATATATATATATATATATATTAATTAATTAATTTTTCATAACTACTCTATAATCCGGTGAATTATTTATATATATATATATATTTACGTTTGCACGTGAGAGAGAGAGAGAGAGAGAGAGAGAGAGAGAGTGTGTGTGTGTGTGTGTGTGTGAGAGAGAGAGAGAGAGAGAGAGAGAGAGAATGCGTGTATAGATATACGTATGCTAATAGATCAGTCGGTTTTAATATACTTGTGCATTATGTATGGTAGTATTTTTATTTTTTATTCTTTTTAAATATGCATTAAATTTTACTTTTCAGAACGTCTTTATGTTACATCTGCAGTAGATATAAAATTTCCCATCAATAAATGATGATATTTTAGCAGAAAAAGTTCACCCACCATCAGATTAGATATTCGCATCCCCCTCATATTGATGGAGATCTTCTTCTTCTTCTTCTTCTTCTTCTTCTTCTTCTTCTTCTTCTTTGCGTGTTTTTCACGCCAATTTAAACGGATGGTTTTTCGCTGAAATCTGAATGACAGTCTCTAGGATTCTTCTAAATATTCCATCTGATCTTAACGGTCCTTTTATCTGGTTACTTCGTTGTTTGTTTGGGTTTTATGGCATATCAACCCTTGTAAGTTATTTAATACCAAATTAATTTTTTATGCAAATAATCAGTTCTATTTCAAACAATTCAGTTTAGCATGAGTACACTGTTTAATTGTCAAAAACATTTCTCTTTCAAGCTATTTAGTTTAGGCAAACAGTTCTAATTCAGCTAATTCAGTTTAGTATAAGTATAGATTTTGTTTACACACAGTTAAATCTCAAAACAGTTCTATATTAAACAATTCAGTTTAGTGTAAGTTCAGTTTCAATGTCAAAAACAGTTCCGTCTCAAACAATTCAGATTAGCATAAGCACGCAGTTAAAATGTAAGTAAAGTTTAATTGTCAAAAACATTTTTATTTCAAGTTATTCGGTTTAGTCAAACAGTTCTAATTCAAACAATTCAGTTTAACATAAATATGTAGTTAGTTCTATTTAACCCAGAGTGGACCTGGAAGCAATGACAATGAAAGAGTGCTCCGCACTCCCCAAAGCTCCAGCATCAATAGAACTTCATCATCAGATTGTTTAGTGTCATATCCTGGACACTTATTGAGAGTGGGGGTCTACCCCTCTGCTGAGGTGCAGTCGGTGTATTCTACAGCCCCAGCCGATTGTGAAAACCTTTTGTCTGAATGGTCAAGATTCTTCCTTTATTTTCTGTTTACTTCACTCTTTTATTCAGGCTTTTGGGTACCATTCCAAATACACCAACTATAATTGATATTACCGTCACTTTCATATTCTAGTTTCTTCAGCTCTTGGGCAAAATCTAACAATTATCAAATTACTCCAAGTGAGCTTTTCACATAAGCGCTCGCCGATAGTTTTTCACTAAAGTCTGAGTAACAGCAAGCCTCTTCTGGTCTCCAGGACTCTTCTCAGTATTATAGCCGATCTTATCCATGCTGTAGTTTAGATGGTCTCCGCTCGTCCTCCGATTTCTAACTCTCTCAGCACCCTTTACCAAGCCTTTATGGGATTGTTTCGAGCGCACCAGTTACTATTGGTATCAGCGTCACCTTTATGTTCCATAGCTTTTTTCTATTCTCAAGCAAGAGCTGAGTGTTATCTCTCTTTTCGTTTTCATTGATTTTCCCCCAGTGGCCCGCAAGAACGGCAAAATCCACTATTTTTGTTAACTATCACTAGATTAAGTCTTCTGGCCGGGATTAGGGGATCAGTTTATCTCAAAACCCCAGAGAATTTGTACGTCTCTTTCCCTTAGACAGATTCTTATTCTTGCATATACCATATGATAGTATGGTCAAATTTCTGTCTCTTGAACAATTCCCGGCGGACAATCTTTCCCACCGAATCGTGACTAGTATTAAATGCTGTTTGTGCTAATTTGCTGCATTTAATTATTATGTGAATAATCATTTCGTCTCATTTATAATTATTATTATTTACTCATTAGAGTTTTTCACATCAGTATTAGCTGATGGTTTTTCACTGGAGTCAGAGTGACAGCAAGTCTCCTCAAGTCTCCAGGACTCTTCTCAGTATTCTGGCTGTTCTCAATAATATAGTAGTTTGGATGGTCTCCACTCGTCCGCCAACTTCCAAGCCCTCCAGTCCCTTTAGTAATCCTTTTGTTACAGTTCTAAAAGCACCAATCACAATTGGTATAATTGTCACCTGCATGTTCCATAGTTTTTTCAATTCCCTAGTAAGATCGAGGTACTTATCTTTCTTTTCATATTCTTTCAGTTTTATTCTGTGGTCAGCCGGGACAGCAAAGTCGACAATTTTGCAAGCTCTCTTCTTTTTGTTGATTATTATAAGGTCTGGTCTTCTGGCCGAGATTTGGTGATCCGTGTGTATGTCAAAGTCCCATAGGAGTTTATGTGTGTTGTTTTCTAGGACAGGTGCTGGGTTGTGCATATACCATTTGTTAGTATGTTCAAATTTCAATTTCTTGCACATCTCCCAGTGGATCACCTTGCCCACCCAGTCGTGTCTAGTTATATATTCCTTCAGATTATTATTATTATTATTATTATTATTATTATTATTTAATTTTCAGCTGTACTCTCAGTTTCTTGCAATCGTTCACCGAGAATTTACCTAAGACCTAGAATGGTAGTGATTATTTGTACTTACAATTTTACTACCTCTTTTCGATGATATTTTTCTGTTACATTAATAGTTCTCTCCAGAGATGTATTGTTCCACTATATCTGGCTTAATACTCTTTATTTTTCTATCAGTTTGGATGGAAAATCCCAGAGAATAGTCGCTTCTTCGGATTCTCTCATTGTTTCTAGGAGGTGTTTATACCATTTTTTTCAGATTTCGTTATTCCATAATATTTACATATATTTCAATGTCATATTTTATCATGCTTTTTAAAAAATATTCTATCGGTATTTGAATTGGGAAACCAGACACTAAGTGGTCAATTTATTCAGCTTTTGGTTCACACTGTCTACATTTTGGGTGTCATTCTTTTTTCTATGATGTTTGCTTGATGGTTTCTAGTTAGTAGGTTCTGATCCAGTGCTACTATTAATAACCGCTCTGTTTTCGTCAATTATTATTATTATTATTATTATTATTATTATTATTATTATTATTATTATTTTTACTCCTCTAGAGTTTTTCACATCAGTATTAGCTGATGGTTTTTCACTGGATTTTGAGTAACAGCAAGTCTCCTAAAGTCTTCAGGACTCGTCTCAGTATTCTGACCGTTCTCAATAATGCTGTCATTTGGATAGTCTCTTCACATCCGCCAAATTCCATGTCCTCCAGGCCCTTTAATAATCCTTTAGTTATTGTGCCAAAAGCAATTGGTACAATCACAATCACAATTGGCACAATCATTACTTTCACGTTCCACAGTTTTTATTATTATTATTATTATTATTATTATTATTATTATTATTATTATTATTATTATTATTATTATTCCTTGAGTCTTTTTCATGTCAGCGTTAGTATCCCTTGGTATAATTGTCACCTGCATGTCCCATAGTTTTTTTCAATTACCTAGCAAGGTCGAGGTACTTATCCATCTTTTCACATTCTTTCAGTTTTATTCTGTTGTCAGCCGGGAAAGCAAAGTCCACAATTTTGCAAGTACTCTTTTTTTGTTGATTATTATAAGGTCTGGTCTTCTGACCGAGATTAGGGGATCCGTCGGTATGTCAAAGTCCCATAGGAGTTTATGTGTGGCTGGATTGTGCATATACCATTTGTTCGCATAGTCAAATTTCTATTTCTTGCACATCTCGCAGTGGATCACCTTGCCCACCCAATCGTGTTTACTCTTATACTCCTTCTGTACTAATTTGCTGCATTCTCTTATTATGTGCTTGATGGTTTCATCTCTGTCACTGCATAGCCTACATTTGCTATTTTGTTGCGTCTTATCTATTCTCGTTTTGATATGATTGGTTCTTACGGCGTTGTTTTGTGCTGCTATTAGGAGAGATTCTGTTTCCTTTTCTTAGCCACGTCCGGGTTTTCTCCTGTGTAATGTTGTTTATTAGTCGTTTAAAATACCCATAGAGATGTTTTTCTTCTCATTTTTGTTTCCTGATTATTGTCATTCTGTTGTCCATCGTATTGTCAGTATCGTTTCTGATGACTGTAATCAGTCCTCCCTCGTGTTTTCTGTGTTATCCCCGAGTCTTTGTATCGATACGTCAACGCTGTCTTTATTGCTGGCAAGTCCTCTTCCTTCCTACTTTCTTGATACATATTGTCTGTCAACGTCGTGTTTGGGATGTAATGCCTAATGCATGGTCATTAGTTTTCTTGTTCTTTGGTCCATTTGCTTAAGTTCTCTGGTCCAATTCAAAAATGGCCCCGAATATCTAATGAGGGGTACAACTCCAGGTATTTATTCCTTTGATAAGGTTTCTGCTACATAGTATTGTCCAGAGTAGCTTTCTCGTTCTTCTGAGATATTCTTTCTGAATTTTTTCTTTCATTTTCACTTGTTTGATGGTGTCAGCCTCTAAGATGCTCAAGTATTTGTACGTTCCCTTTTCTCCCAGCGTTCTAATCTTGTCTTGATTTGGTAGTTTCATTTTGTCAGTCTGATGTCGTTTGCCACTTTTCATTACTAGCGTGCCAAATTCCATTCCTATGTCCCGACTGCATATTCTAACTGCGTGTATTAGAGTTTCCAGTTTATTACCATTATTATTATTATTAGAGTTTTTCACATCAGTATTAGCTGATGGTTTTTCACTGGAGTTTGAGTGACAGCAAGTCTCCTCAAGTCTCCAAGACTCTTCTCAGTATTCTGGCTGTTCTCAATAATGTAGTAGTTTGGATAGTCTCTACCTGTGCGCCAATTTCCAAGTCTTCTAGGCCTTTTAATAATCCTTTAGTTATTGTGCCTAACGCACCAATCACAATTGGCACAATCGTTACTTTCATGTTCCCCAGCTTTTACAATTCTCTAGAAAGGTCGAGGTACATTCTTTTTACTTTCCTTCAGATTTATTCTGTGGTCCGCCGGGACAGCAAAGTCGACAATTTTACAAATTTTCTTTTTTTTTGTTGATTATTATGAGGTCAGGTCTTCTGGCCTTTTCATTACTAGCGTGCCAAATTCCATTCCTATGTCCCAACTGCATATTCTAACTGCGTGTATTAAAGTTTCTAGTTTATTATTATTATTATTATTATTATTATTATTATTATTATTATTATTATTATTATACGCCTTGGGAGTTTTTCACACCGGTTTTAATTAGTAGTCTTTCACTGAAGTCTTTGATATCAAGTCTCCAGGCGTCTCAATGATCCCTCTGGGTATTCTGGTAAATCTTAACACTGCAGTTGTCTGGATGGTCTCGATTCTTCCCTCCCGGTTTTTTTTAAAAACCTTTGAAGGCCGTTCTAAGTACATCAACTACGGTTGGTATCATCTTCATTCTCATGTTCAATAGCATTTTTATTTTAAAGTATTCGTCAATCTTTTCACTTTCTTTTATTTTTGCTCAGTTGTCCACTGGAACGGCAAAATTCACTAGATGATAATTTTTTTTCTTATTAATTAACACTAAATTTGACTTTCTGACATGGATTAGGTGATTTGTTTGTATCTAAAATCCCCCAGGATTTTACGCTTTTCAGTCTCTAAGATGGATTCTGTTTTGGGCATATAGCATTGAATAGTAAGATGAAATTTCAATCTCTTGCACAATTCTTTATTATTATTTTTTGTTGTTGTTGTTATTATTACATTTCTCAACCAATCGTGCTTAGTCTTAAATTTCTTCTGTGTTATCTTATTATGGGATTAACTGTTTCATCTCTGTTTCTACTTACTATTTTGTTGCGTAAAATCAAGTTTTGCTTAAATATAATTGGTCTTTATGGCATTATTTTGCGCTGCTATTAAAAGAGATTCAGTTTCTCTTTTGAGGTTTCCCTTTCTCAGCCATGTCCAGGTCTTTTCGTGTACAATCTCCCCAGTTTATTACTTGAAGTAGCTGTACCGTTGTTTTTCTTCCTTTTTCTGTTTTTCAGTTCTTTCTGTTTGTTCTTCTGTTGCCATTGGTGTTACTGGTTCGGGCAGGAAATAACACAATGTCAATTTTTAATCGGAGTTTAACAGGTTTGAATTCAGAGTTTTCCTTCTCCTAGACTAGTTCCCTCACCAAGGCTGAAGAACCCAGTCTGCCCTACTATTTACTCATAGCTGGAGGGAGAATAATTGGATTCATACCTTCCCCAAGGGTATTAGTGCTATGTGAAATGCAATCAGCCTCATCCGGGATTTGAACTCGAGTCGCCGTGTCCATTTCCTACGACGATCACCATTACACCACGGGCACCTCTTATTGTTGTTACTGGCTGCTACCTCTTGGATGTACGTCCTTGTGTACAGTCATCAATTTCTTTGTCCTTTGTCCATTTGTCTGAATTTCTTCCTCGTTCAATTTAAGAATGGTCAAAAGTATATTACTCGGGTCACTCCTTGGATATTTATTCTTTTGATCAGATTTCTATTGCAGAGTTTGGTTTCAAGAAGTTTTCTTGTACTTCTGAAATACTCTTTTCTATTGTTTCATCTCTAACCATATTTACCAACCCCTTCGCTCGAGCAGGATATAACACAAGGTCAATTTTTAAGCGGAGTTTAACAGGTTTGAATTCAGAGTTTTCCTTCTCCTAGACTAGTTGCTTCACCAAGGCTGAAGAACCTAGTCTGTCCTACTATTTACCCATAGCTGGAGGGAGAATAATTGGATTCATACCTTTCCCAAGGGTTTTTAGTGCTATGTGAAATGCAATCAGCCACGTCCAGGGTTTAAACTCGTGTCGCCGTGTCCATTTCCTACGACGATAACCATTACACCACGGGCACCTCAGTGACGGCTTCTAACATTCCCTAGTACTTGAAAGAAATGCTAATAGAATAGAGAATTGAATAGTTTGATAAAGTATATTCTGAGATTCAAAAAAAATTAGATGAATTGATTAAATCAATGTGTATGTAAAATATATCAGAAACTGTTTAAACCAATAAAAAATTAAATGTTTAGAATTTGCATGTAGAGTAAAAGTTTTCATTCATGGATTGTGCTCACGAAAGATTTCCCTAACTAAGAATCTTGAATCGGCTTTATTTCAAGAAGACATTTGTATAAAGTACTTTGTTTCAAGTGGATATTTGTATAAAGTACTTTATTTCAAGTGGACATTTGTATAAAGTACTTTATTTCAAAAGGACTGTTGTGTAAAGTACTTTATTTCAAAAGGACTGTTGTATAAAAGACTTTATTTCAAGTGGACATTTGTATAAAGTACTTTATTTTAAAAGGACAGTTATATAAAGTACTTTATTTCAAAAGGACATTTGTATAAAGTACTTTATTTCAAGATGACATTTGTATAAAGTACTTTATTTCAAGAGTACAATTGTATAGAATACTTTATTTCATTTCTATTCGCTAATTTTACATCGTCACCTTGAATATAAATATGCCATTTACAAATATATTAATATACCATTTAATGATCAGTCCATAAAATGATCAGTCTGTAAAATAATCAGTCCATAAAATGATCAGTCCGTAAAATGATCAGTCTGTAAAATCATCAAACTGTAAAATGATCAGTCTTCAAAATCAAACATTTCTAGTTTGCGCTTGTATCCGGGCTTGTTCGACTTCTTTTTCTTCCGCTTTGAGTTTTGAATAAGTTTTTTAGCAATGCCTCTACCAAATTCAAATTTTATCAAAGTCAATCAACTGAAACTGATTTGTAGATTTGTCTCACTTAAACTTCCTAGTATGAACTGACTTGTGGCAAAAAGGCAAGCTCATATATCTTATTAAAAATGTAACAATAAATTACAAATAAATACCACATATCTATCTTCGGTTCTATTGTACCAATATAGTTTTCCACTATAACCTTCAGAGATGATATACAAACTGTTTTAAATAAAACGAAGGAATCAGTGAAGCTGGAAGAAAATGTTTGTGTACAAATGTTTAAAAAAAAAGCTTTTTTTCCAAAGAGAAAAAACAAAAGTTATAACTGCTTATATGAATTTCTTACAGGCATAAATATACGTAAAGAAGTAAACCATATAAATAAGATAGGTAAAACGTATAAATAAGTAGATATCCTATTTTATATTCAAGCTTTTATCATTAGAAATCATTATAAATGCCCAAAATGAACTCTGAGAAATTATCATTCTAATACCACAGTTATTCTATTTTATCATTGTTTTTGTTTGTTTGTTTTTTTTTGTTTTTTTTACAATAATACTTGTTTGATAAATTTTTCAATTGCTAGAGCAAAGAAAAAAAGAGAAGAGAAAAGAAAGAAAGAAAGATCTTAGAAGAAAGAAAGAAAGAAAGAAAGAAAGAAAGATCTTAGAAGAAAGAAAGAAAGAAAGAAAGAAAGAAAGAAAGAAAGAAAGATCTTTGAAAAAAAGAAAGAAAGAAAGAAAGAAAGAAAGAAAGAAAGAAAGAAAGATCTTAGAAGAAAGAAAGAAAGAAAGAAAGATTTTTGAAAAAAGAAAGAAAGAAAGAAAGAAAGATCTTTGAAAAAAAGAAAGAAAGAAAGAAAGAAAGAAAGATCTTAGAAGAAAGAAAGAAAGAAAGATTTTTGAAAAAAGAAAGAAAGAAAGAAAGAAAGAAAGAAAGAAAGAAAGGAAGATCTTTGAAAAAAAAGAAAGAAAGAAAGAAAGATCTTTGAAGAAAGAAAGAAAGAAAGAAAGAAAGAAATGTATACAATATGGCGTTGAAAGTGTTTCCACTATTTCCAATTTGGATCATTTTACCTTCAAAATCTGTCAAATCCGCCATATTTTGATTGAATTTACAAAGATTTTTATTTGAATTTTCTTGAATAACAATTGAAACTGTTATATTGGCCATTCAAAAAATATCCTACAGAATTCTCATTTTTAAAAAGTTCACTGTATAAAAGTGTAAACAATGAAATAGCACAAAAATATAGAAAGTTTTTCTATTAGTCAACTCAAAGTTTATTTGTTGCTTCAATATTAATTGTTTAAGTTTGTTTGCTTTTGTGTTGCTGTTGTTTTTTCTTAATATTTTAGCTAAGATGTTTTTCAAAGTAAATGGAATATACATGTACAAAGTAATATTTTTGCTATTGACTATAATTTGAGAGCGATAATAAATTTTATAAATGTATATTTTTTTATGAAATCCTTTAAGTCAAAAACTATATTTAACAGTGTACTAGGAAAAATAACAAGCACTCTGTATGATAATAGCCAAAACTTTCAAGAATAATTTACACAAAAATAAAATTTTTCTTCGTCAAAATAACGAATAAATCAAGGAATATAAACAATTAAAAAGAGATAACCAGAGAAAATAATCTTTTGAAAAACAAACTAC
>CAUZXS010006709.1:2500-64130 GCA_963585895.1 Sepioteuthis lessoniana | reverse complement strand
GGTTTGACACAAGGTCAATTTTAAAGTCGAATACTGCCGCTGGTTTGAATTCAGAGATTTCCTTTTCCTAGACTGGTTGTTTTTTTTTACGGCATATCAACTCTTTAACACCGAATTAAATTTCAAACAATTCAGTTTAGTATAAGTATAGCTTTTGTTTACAAACAGTTAAATGTCAAAACAGTTCTATTTCAGACAATTCAGTTTAGCATAAGTATAGCTTTTGTTTACAAACAGTTAAATGTCAAAACAGTTCTATTTCAAACAATTCAGTTTAGTATAAGTATAGCTTTTGTTTACAAACAGTTAAATGTCAAAACAGTTCTATTTCAAACAATTCAGTTTAGTATAAGTATAGCTTTTGTTTACAAACAGTTAAATGTCAAAGTAGCTCAGTTTAATGTTAAAACAGTTCCATTTTAAGCAATTCAGTTTAGCATAAGTACACAGTTTAGTTCTATTTGAACCATAGATAGGACCCTATCAGGTGCTACCACTCCGAGCTAGAGTGGGCCTGGGAGAGATGGCAATGAAGGGATACTCCGTATTCACCAAAGAATTTCTGCTAATAACAGCTAGATGGCATTGTCATATCAGTATAAAAGGTTGGTTGATTGTTTTGTTTTATGGTGTATCAACCCTTTTCAGGTTATTTAACGTCAAATTAAATCTAAAACAATTCAGTTTAGTATAAGTATAGTTTTTGTTTACCATCAGTTAAATGTCAAAACAGTTCTATTTCAAACAATTCAGTCTAGCATACAAAAACAGTTCCATTTCAAACAATTCAGTTTAGCATAAGTACAATTTAATTGTTAAAAACATTTCTATTTCAAGCTATTCAGTTTAGTCAAATAGTTCTAATTCAAACAATTCAGTTTAGAATAAGTATAATTTTTGCTTACACACAGTTAAATGTCAAAATAGTTCAAATAATTCAGTTTAGCATAAGTACAGTTTCAATGTTAAAAGCAGTTCCATTTCAAACAAATCAGTTTAGCATAAGTACACAGTTTACTTCTATTTGACCCATAGATAGGACCGTACCAGGTGCTACTACTCCGAGCCAGAGGGGACCTCAGAGCGATGGCAATGAAGGGGTACTCTGCATTCCCCAAAGCTCCAGCATTACTGGAACCTCGCCATTAGATTGTTTAGTGTCATATGCCGGACACTCGTGGAGGGGTATTTTACAACTGCAGTCAACTGGACAATCCTAGACTGGTGGCCCAACCAAAGCAAAAGAACACTGCTGACTTGACTATTTACATATAGTTGGAGGTAGAACAGTTCGGTTCATGCCTTTCTCAAAAGCATGAATTCATGGAAACAGTGTCATCCTGGATTTGATCACAGATCACTGATTCAATGAATAAGTATGAACATGACTGAGTGAGTGTATATGTGTGTGAGTGAGCGAATGAATGAATGGGTGAAAGTGTCTGTATATGTTTCCGTCAGTGAAAGTGAGTGAGTATTTGACTGTGCATGAAAGTGACTGCATGAGTGAGTGCTAGCTAAAGTCAATGAGTGTGCGTCTGAGTGTGTATAGAAGTGATTGTATGAGTGTGTATGAGAGTGTATCAGTGCTTGCTGGCTTAAGTATGAATGAGTGCTTGCTTAAGTTGATGAGTGAGTGAGTGAGTGAGTGTCTGAGTGAGAATGGAAGTGACTGTATGAATTGGCACTTGCTTAAGTTGATGAGTGAGTGAATATCTGAATGTGTATGGGAATGACTATATGAATGAGTGCTTGCCTCAATTGAGAGTGAGTGTTCGAGTGTGTATGGGAGTCACTTTCTGAGTGAGTGGATGAGTAAGTGTTTGCTTAAGTCAATGAGTGAGTAAGAGTTTGTTTGTTTGTTTGGTTGGTTGGTTGTTTTATGGCATATCAACCTTTGTAGGTTATTTAACGCCAAATCCATTTTTATGTAAATAATCTCTTCTATTGAAAACAGTTCAGTTTAGCATAAGTACACAGTTTAATTGTCAAAAACATTTCCATTTCAAACTATTCAAGCAGTTATATGTAACAATTCAGTTAAGTGTAAATACAGTTTTACTGTCGAAAAACAGTTCTATTTGAAATAATTCAGTTAAGCATAAGCACGCAGTTTAAGTGTAAGTTCGGTTTAATTGTCAAAAACGTTTCTATTTCAAGCTATTCAGTTTACTCAATTCATTTTAGCATAAGTATGCTGTTAGTTCTATTTAACCCTTAGATAGGGCCCTATCAGGTGCTACCACTCCGGGCCAGAGTGGACCTGGGAGCGATGGCAATGAAGGGGTACTCCGCATTCCCCAAAGCTCCAGCACTGCTGGAACCTCACCATCAGATTGTTTAGTGTCATATCCAGGACACTCGTTGGGGGGGGTCTTACCCCTCTGCAGAGAAGCAGTCGGTGTATTTTACAGCCCCAGCCGACTGAGCAAGAGTAAGAGTTTGAGTGTATGCGTAACGAAGTGGCTGAGCGTGGTATGAGTATATGTGTGTGTGTGTGTGTGTGCATACGAATGAGTGAGTGTCTGTATGACTGAGTGTGCGTTCGTGAATAATCGCGTGTTTGAGTGAAGATGAATGAGTGAGTATGTCAGTGAATCCGTATTTGAACGAATGGAAGTGCGTATGTACGAGTGAAAGTAATTGTATGCATGTGTATATGTGTGTGAACTGATGAGTATATGAATGTGTGTGCATGTGTGACAAAGTGTCTGTGTGAGGGATGACTATGTGTTTGTGTACGTGAGTATACAAATGCATGAACGAATCTGAGCAAAGGAGTGACTGAATGGGTAAGACTATCAATGACTCAATTTCTGAGATAGAGAGAGAGAGAGAGAGAGAGAGAGAGAGAGAGAGAGAGAGAGAGAGAGAGAGAGAGAGAGAGTGTGTGTGTGTGTGTGTGAATGATTGCATGTGCTTAGATAAATAAACGAGTGTATGTTTAAATGACTGACTGTGAGCGTGTGAGTATAAAACTGACAATAACTCAATTTGTGAGGCGGGGGTGTCCTCGTAGTGTAATGGTTAAAGCGCTGGACTGTGGAATCGTAGTACGCGAGTTTGTACTCCAGTCGCGCTATTACGTCCACTTTCGGGAAAATACCCTTGGGAAAGGTATGAACCCCCTTATCCTCCCAGCTATGGGTTAAATAGTACCACTACTGTTCTTCTAGGAGAATGGCTTTAGCATTAAATAACCTACAAAGGTTGATATGGCATTAAACAAAGAAACCAAACCAATCAATTTGTGAATGGGTATGTGTGTGTTTGTGTGTATGAATGATTGCAGGTGTTTGAATGAATGAATCTCTCTCTCTCTCTCTAAGCGAATGAAAACAATTGTATGTATTGGTGTATGTGTATAAACGGATGAGTACATGAATGAATGTGTGTATATCAGTGAGAGTGTAAGTGAGCGTTCGAGCACTGTGTAGGAATGAGTGCTGGTTTAAGTCAAAGCCTGAGTGTACACCTTACAAAGTGTCTGTATGCAAGAAAATAAAAACAACCTTGGAAATTCTTTTTTCCTTTTTTTTTCTTTTTTTAATTTCAAGAACGTTTATATTCTTGAAAGTCAATCCAAGACACGATGTTCTTTTTCCAGGAACTTCTGGCCAGCCACCAAAAATAAATCTAGGGTGGGAAGAAAACTGCTTCGAGGAAAAGTAGGTAATCTGTATGTGAGACATAAATTAGAGCAATGCAAATTATATATATATATATATATATATATATATATATATATATATATATGTGTGTGTGTGTGTATGTGTGTGTATGTATGTGTGTGTATGTGTGTGTGTGAATATGTACAATTATAAAAAAAACATAAAGGTCTTCAGAGGATTATTTTATTTATAGTTGAATTATTTGCCACCGTTAAATGTTTAGTTTTTTGTTATTTTTTTAAACGTTAAAACTTCATCAGGGTTATAAATATGTGGGGTTGTATCTTCTGAATTTTTATTTAGATAGATTTTTTTTTACTAGTTAAATGAAACGAAAACCTAAGAAAGTTTTAAATATTCTATTTTTGTTAGTGGCATTCTCTTCCAAAACTGTGTGAAATAATTAGTGTTCGAAGTTTATTTCAAAAACTTATTTAATTTACACCCCCCCCAAAAAAAAACTATATCACAACTATGTTCACATCTATCCCATTCTGTTAATATGTACCTTCAAACATTTCATAACACATCTGTTTTAATCAATATGTTTGCCTTTTTCTATCTCTCTCAGTCTGAGCTATCTATCTATCTATCTATATATATTTCAGTATTGGATCTATTCCTTTTTTTATCTTTGACCTCCCACACATAACTAGATAACGTGGTACTATGCCTATATTTCTCGAGGGAGAAACTCGTTCTGTGGTTATAGTACCTAGTCTTAAATTCCCCTTGCGTCGACCCAAAATATACAAATAATATATAAAGAATTCTTTCCCCAAGTTATTGACTACCTCCATGTTATACGGGAGATTAAACCATAGGATTTTTCTAGGTCTATTTCTTCTTTTTTGCATATTACTTCTCTCTCAATCCCGATATTCTAATTTGATCCTATATCCGCCATTCTTCAATGCCTCCTCATTTGCTCCATTCAAAAATTTCCTTATTAGAGGAGTTATTTGATAACCTATCCTCTGATCCCTTAGGGATATGTTTAAATACCTGTTTTGGGTGGTTGGATCCCCTGTCCACATAACGCAGGTCCTGGTTCCTTTTTCTAAACGGAGATACAGTTCCATTGTATAGGTTTAAAGTAACATCAAGATAATCGGCAATTTTTAGGTCTGTTTGTATATCTAGCTTAAATCCAAATTCGCCAAACAGCCTATGCATTCTTTTTTCTAATACCATCACATTTTTTCGCTGTGCTTTTATCCACGATAACCAAGCCCGTGATGTAATTATTACCGTCGTAGGAAATGGACACAGTGACCAGAGTTCAAAAGGTTTTGATTGGCATATTTGTTTAATGGCACATTAACTCCTTATGGGCTATTTAGTGCCGAGATTTGATTATTTTGTAAATATTTGGTTTGGTTTATTTGTTTAAAGGTTCATCAACTCCTTATGGGTTATTTAATGCAGAAATTTGATTAATTTGTAAAGGTTGGGCTTATTTGTTTAACGGCATATCAACTCCTTATTGGGTATGTAATACCGAAATTTGACTTATTTGTAAGGATTTGGTTTGCGTTATTTGTTTAACGGCATATCAAATCTTAACGGGTTATATAATGCCGGAATTTAATTCGTTTGTTAATGGTTGGATAGGCTTATTTGTTTAACGGCATATCAACTCCTTATCAGTTATTTAATGCTGACATTTGTAAAGTTTAATTGTAATCAAAGCTATATTATGAATGTTCCATTGCATTTTTAAAAAATCCCACATTTTTATTGGTTCATAATCATTTATTTGCAAAGTTATTTGGCTTCAAGTATTCCGATCTAATACTAATAATTTTACACAATTATATGCTTTTAAGTTGCTATTTCTGTTTAATTACAGCAATAATCACTTACCAGCACAGTAATATGGTTTCTAGTATTCCTATCTAATACAAATAATTTGGAAACAGATCTATTTGACTCATAGATGGGACCTAATCGATACTACAAGTGTTTACTTGGGAGGAATGTCAATTTCGGCATTAAATAACGCATAAGGTGTTGATGTACCGTTAAACAAATAAACCAAACCTTTTATAAATGTATCAAATTTTGGCATTGAATAAACCATAAGGAGTTGATGTGTCGTTAAACAAATAAACTAAACCATCTTATCTGTGTACTAAGTACACTCTTACAAATATTTCATCGAACAATATTGTAACTAAAGTGACAATTAGTCATGGGAGTTTCATCAACCAATTTGGAGGTGCCCGTGGTGTAATGGTTATCGTCACAGGATATGAATACGGCGATACGAGTTCAATTCCTGGACAAGACTGATTGCATTTCACATAGCACTAATACCCTTGGGAAAGGTATGAATCCAATTATTCTCCCTCCAGCTATGGGTAAATAGTAGGGCAGACTAGGTTCTTCAGCCTTGGTAAGGCAACTAGTCTAGGAGAAGGAAAACTCTGAATTCAAACCTGCTAAACTCCGCTTAAAAAAAAATTGACCTTGTGTCATATCCTGCCCGAGCGGAGGGGGTTGGGTAAATAGGATCAACCAATTCCCGCCTTGCAATCATATGCAGTTTATTGTCATACCCATGACAGCCATTTTTTTTTTTGTGGGGTCTTACTCCTCAACAAGGGATACAGTCAGCGTACTGTAAACCCCTCCGTTTGGGTGGTGTTTTAAGTTTGATTTTTCAATTCACACATTTCCTAATTATAAACGTCTATTTTGGGAAATTCCACATAAGCACAACGCTATTTTCAACAATAACCTTCCCTTCTGCTTCAGTCGAATATAGATTTTATGTTAACATAAAATTTTGGCTTCTTGACTCGTTACTCTAATTAGTTGGAGGAAGAGAATAATGTGATTTTGATATAAACGAGATTATATCGAGATTCCACGAAAATGTGACAATTGTTTGCCAGAAGACAACGTGCACAGCTTTTAGCTTTTGGCAAGGTGAAGGAACCGGAAGTAAGAGAGCGTTCTTCCGGCATTTCTATTTTTTTCCTTTGTTAATTATTTTTTAAAAATTTTATTTCACCAACGCTTTTCTTGAATTGATATCTTCCAATTCAAATTACTTTATTTTCTTGTTCTATTTGAAGCCTTCGTTTTTCGCCGGATATTATAAAATCAATTCGGCAACTGGAAAGGATATATACAAAATATGTAGACAAAACATATCTATATTGTTCAATGAAATATGCATTAATGAAGAAATGCTGCCAAAATACACACACACACACACACACACACACACACAGTCCAGTAAATCCAGAATAGGGAATAATTCCAGTCACCACAAATAAAATATTCAAAAATAGATTATTAAATTATATAATCCTGGTAAAGAGCTCAATGTAAATACAATTCACAGAGCAAATAATTTTTTCTACAAAAAACCAACAATCGGTCACATTAAGATAATATAATAAATTATTATCTTAATGCGACCGATTGTTTATATATATATATATATATATATATATATATATATATATATACACGAACACACACACTACCTTCTAGAAGTTTGGGACAACGTTGATGTTTTCTCTTAACTGTCAAAATGAATAAAGTTTCATGTCTTTAAAGAAATAAAAAAAAAATTCTATTTCTGCATGCAATTATTCAATAATTGAAATAAAAACGAATATAAAATAATGATAATTTTAATTAAAGCAGTTTTTTTCCATCGTGGACATTTGTTTTTTGCAAAGCTTATTCTTAGTTTGTTTATCGTAATTCGTAAAAGGTATTTTCTTGGAAGTGAGTCCCAAAGAATCTATGAAGTGATTCCCAAGGAACTATGAAGTGATTCCTAAGGAATCTATGAAGTGATTCCCAATGAATCTATGAAAGAAAACAAACCTTTACTTTCTCTTAGTTCAGTTCGAACTAAACGACCCTTTGTAAAATTAACCTTTGTTATGAACTTAGAGAGAGACTGTTAAAGTTTGGATGATAGTACGACTCATAGTGTTGGTATACAGTAATGACAGACGAGTATCTGGGGTGTAAGAAAGATATGCACGTGTGCACACAAACTTTATTAGCTGGGAGAGAAAGAGAGAGAGAGAGAAAGAGAGAGAGAGAGAGAGAGAGAGAATACAAATAGGGCGCCAAATACATATGGCGTCCCCAGACCAATCACGTGACACGCCGTCGCACAGGAATCTAGGAAGTAGTTCGTTGATATGCCTCACCAAACCTAATATATACATTCAGGACTATTTTAGCTGATAATTCCAACAGAGACAATTAAGGGAGCCCTCAAATTTTGTGTGTTTATTGCCGTACCCCATTTCCCACGACGATAACCATAACACCACGAACGCCTCTCCCTCTCTCTCTCTATATATATATATACACACATGTGTGTGTGTGTGTACATATTAGTATAATGGTTAGATTGTTCGCCAATAACCCGAGAGACCGGGATTCAGTCCCAGGTCGCGTCATACCAAAGACTCAAAAAATGGTACTTTATGCCTCCTTGCTTAATGCTCAGCATTAAAAGGTATAGATCAAGGGTACATGGAACAATCCAGGCAAAGGAGTAGCGCCCTTCCCAACACCTCGGTGTAGTAGGTATTGGTTCGTAGTGTGTGTATTTCCTACGACGATAACCATGACACTACGAACGCCTCCATAATATATACAAGTAAAATTGACGACCGTAGTCGAGGGTGACCTGAAGGCTCCCTTTTCATAAGCTAGTACACCGAATTGTAGGGGAGGGTGCTATTCCTTTCCCTGGATTGTTTCATATTACCCTTGATACTATCTTAAAGGAAAAGGTATCAAGTACCATTTTTTGAGTTTTTGGCATTAACCGACCTAGAATGGAACTCTGGTCTCCCGGGCCATTGGTGAACACTCTACCCACAAGTCCAATATATATATATATATATTAGTCATCCACAGACAGATCTGTTTCGTTCTATCAGAATTCATCAGTGTGGCTAGACATACTAGCTTATATATATATATATATATATATATATATATATATATATATATATATATATATATATAACTAATGGTGTAATGGTTATCGTCGTAGGAAATGGACACGGCGACACGAGTTCAAATCCTGGACAAGACTGATTGCATTTCACATTGCACTAATACCCCTGGGAAAGGTATGAATCCAATTATTCTCCCTCCAGCTATGGCTAAAATAGTAGGGCAGACTATGTTCTTCAGCCTTGGTGAGGCAACTAGTCTAGGAGAAGGAAAACTCTGAATTGAAACCTGTTAAACTCCGCTAAAAAATTGACCTAGTGTCATATCCTGCCCGAGCGGAGGGGTTGGTAAATATGTATAACTAAAGAAATACAAATTTTCATTGATGGGCTATTCTGTTCACGAACCAAATATACAAAACAAAATTATTAATAATAATAATAATAATAAATACAAATTGTTTGGCATTTTCTGACCAATATATAACCGGCTCATTGGCCTAGTGGGTAGAGTGTTCGCCAGTAGTCCGGGAGACCTGGGTTCAATCCCAGGTCACGTCATACCAAAGACTTTAAAAATGGTACTTGATAGCTCCTTGCTTAACACTCAGCAATATAAGATACGCATCAAGAGTAAAGAGTAGTAGCTACTGAAAAGGGAGCCTTCTGGTCGCCCTCGACTACGGTCGCCAACTTTACTTATATAGCAATCAATGTGCTGTAAAAACAATCTGATTTACTTGAAAATTTCCCGGTCATCAAAAGAACAAATTGTCCCTTGTTGACCAAATTTGGCATCAGAAGAGAGTGAGGAATTTGAAAAATTTCTGGTTCTCTTCAAGATATTTATTTTGAAATGTCCTTCACATCTGGAGTCAGAATTCACGATACCCCGACCCTCTGCAGTCCTAACACCAAACACAGGCTTGGCATCTAAGTCTGTGAGTGAGATCATATCAAATATCCCAAAATAACCTTCACAAATTTTTTAAAAACCAATTTCTAAACTTGAGGTCAAGAAAATGATTTTGAGAATACAATTTCAGACTCTAAAGTTGCTACTTTCTGCTCGTTGGTATGTGTGTATGTGTGTGTGGGAATCTATGTTATGTGTATATAATGTGAAATTATATCAGTGTGTGTGTGTATGAAACTAAGTTGTGTGTGTGTACGTGTGTGTGTGAAACTATGTTGTGTGTGTGTATGTGTGTATGTGAAACTATGTTGTTTGTGTGTGTGTATGTGAATCTATGTTATGTGTATGTGTGTGAAATTATACGAGTGTGTGTGTGTGTGTGTGTGTGTGTGAAAAACTATGTTATGTGTGTGTGTGAAACTATGTTGTGTGTGTGCATGTATGTGTGTGAAACTATGTTGTGTGTGTGTATGTGTGAAACTATGTTTGTGTGTGTGTGTGTGAAATTTTATGAGTGTGTGTGTATGAAACTAAGTTGTGTGTGTGTGTGTGTGTATGCAACTATGTTGTGTGTGTGTGTGAATCTGTTATGTGTATGTGTGTGAAATTATATCAAAGAGTCATTACGCCTTAAAAACTAAAATTACCAATAAATCATTCTCTTACAGATCTCTCTCTCTCTTATATATATATATATATATATATATATATATATATATATATATATAACCAGCCCATAGGTATAATAGGCCGAGTGTGCGCCAATGGTCCGGAAAACCGGGGTTCAATCCCAGGTCGTGTCATACCAAAGATTCAAAAATTGATACTTGATGCTTCCTTGCTTAACACTCAGTATGGTAAGGTATGATCAAGGGTAAGTGGATCAATATTGATATATAGGTAAAGTCAAGTTGGCGACTGTAGACAAGGGCAACCCGAAGGCTCCCTTTTCAATACCTAGTTCACCAAGGTGTAGAGGAGGGTGCTACTCCTTTTCCTGGGTTGCTCCAATGCGCCGGTGTTTGATTTGGTTTGGTTTGGTTTTATGGCACATCAACCTTCGTCGGTTATTCAATGCCAAATCCTCTTTTACATATATATTAGATATATATGCCTGTTTTGCTTTGGTTTAACGGCATATCAATCCTTATAGATTATTTAATGCCAAAACGTGTTTATACACACACACACACACATATATATATATATATATATATATATATATATATATATATATATATATATTGAATATGATTTGTAAAAAATTAGTTCGTCGGCAACATTTCGAAATAAGCCAGCGCTTATTTGTTTGCACACAGTTAAATGATTTCAAGTATTTCAATCTAACACTAACAATTCTATTAAATACTGGCCATTTGTTTGCCAAGTTAAATGGTTTCAAGTATTGCTGTGAAGCACAAACAAATGAATGTAACATCAGTCATTTGCTAGCACATAGTTAAACGGTTGAAAGGTTCTATTTGACCCATAGACAAGACTCTAGCAGTTACTACCACTCTGGTTCAGAGTGGACCTGGGAGTAATGGTAATAAAAGAGTACTCAACGTTCCCCAAAACTCCAGAACAGGAGCATCACCAACAGAAGCAGTTTAGTCGTAATTTACAAAGTTTTTTTGCTTTGATGAGGCACAAGGCCATACAAATGGGGCACTTGATGAGACTAACCAATTAGTGTTGGTTTGCTAGTCTAGCTTATTAACCATTACACCATCCGAGGCGCCCTCCATATGCAGTTTTTGGTCATATCCAGGGCACTTGTTGGGTGAAGCATCTTATCCCTCTGCAGAGACGCAGTTGGCGTATTCTACTGCCCTAGCCGTCTGGGCTGTGATCCAGAGTTGTAGTACCTATTAGGGTCCCATATATTTGTTTAAATATTATTCATATTTGATAGGACCGTGTTTACCCCCACCCCCCAAAAAAACTAAGGAAAAAACTACACTAGAAACAATGATTAATATAGAAGGAAAGCGATTCTCTAATTTTTAGGCATAAAATAAGCTTAGACAGGATGACATGCCGTTAAAATCAATCTACTATTTTAACTTCCATAATCAAGCGCTTCGAACCAAATTGTCTGTTCAATTACTTATGAGAAGTACTGTATTTATCATAAGACTTATGAATAAAATATCCATCATATTTTAAAGGTTTAAAAAATGTATAATAGCAAATTGTCCCATTCTTTTACGGGTATCTTCATCCTTTTTATTTTAGCTCAATATATATATATATATATATATATATATATATATATATATATCATCTCGCATATCCTCATGATCCCTTCGTTTATATTCATAAAATCATACAATCGGCTTTTTTCAATCTCTTCCTCTGTGTATTTGTTCTTAATTGTTACATTATATCAAAGTGTCATTAAACATTTTTCCATCAAATTTAAAACTCCTTTAGCCCCATGAATTAAACTTATTCCAATTCTATCCTCTAGTGATTACTATGTTTATATATAAGTAAAAGTAAAGATAGCGACCGTAGTCGAGGGCGACCAGAAAGCTCCCTTTTCAATAGCTACTACACTGAGGTATAGGGGAGGGCGCTACTCCTTTCCCTGGATTGCTCCACTTTACCCTCGATATGTACCGAATATTGCTGAGTGTTAAGCAAGGAGGTATAAAGTATCATTTTTAAAGTCTTTGGTATAACGTGACCTGGGATTGAACCCAGGTCTCCCGGACACTCTACTCACTAGGCTAATGAGTATATATATATATATATATATATAATCGTAGAACTTAATAGTTAACAAATAGATGTAACGTCATACATACAGTCGATATTAATAAGATTTATGCCAACTTGATCACATATCGTCTGTTTGTTTTGTTTTCTTTCTTTCTTTTCTCTTTTCTCAGAAATTCTGACAAGTGATGATTTTATCATTTTTTAATCCCTTGTATTTCTTAGAAATTCGACGCATTTTAAACGTCATTGCCTGTGCCAATTACATGACAGTTTTTCAAAAAAGGCTAATTGAACGATTATGAGTCTTTCTTTGTATACATTTTCTCCTCTCTCATTATCTTAATAAAAACATCAATCGCTGTTCAAGCAACATTTTTCAAAATCTTAAGATCCTGATGAAGGTTTATTAAAACTGAAACGGTTTGATGTTAATTTCCCATCATAATAAATTCATCTCATTTAGATTACTTTGTTTTTCTATTTTCCTCATATGTATCTATATACATGCACACATATATATATATATATATATATATATATATATATATATATATATATATATATTATATATATATATATATATATATATATATATATATATATATATATATATATATATATATATATATATATATATATATATATATATATATATATATATATATATATATATATATATATATATATATATATATATATATATAATTACCGGACATTGGCTTAGCGGTTAGAGTGTTCGCCAATGGCCCGGGAGACATGGGTTCAATCCCAGGTCGAGTCATACCAAAGACTCAAAAAATGGTACTTGATGCTTCCTTGCTTAACACTCAGCATTATAAGGTACGGATCGAGGGTAAAGTGGAGCAATCCGGGGAAAGGAGTAGCGCCCTCCCCTATCGAAAAGGGAGCCTTCGGGTCACCCTCGACTATGGTCGCCAACAACTATATATATATATATATATATATGTGTGTGTGTGTGTGTGTGTGTGTATAGACTTATACGTTGGATCTCCGGACGATTGAAAACGTGAAATCCAGAGTCGTGAGTTATTACCCCACCTTTTTTTTTGTAAACGTTTTAAGGTTTGGTAGTATTTGCAGTGTTGAATTCTAACTACACACACATATAATGTGGTTAGAATTCAACACTGCAAATGCCTCCCAAACCTTAAAAACTTGTCATTTATTACAATATTTTGGGGAAACGTTTCAGTTCTTCTGGAAGACTGAAAAAGAGGAAACAAAATACCAAGTGACTTATATATAAGATATTATTCAAGCCAGTAAATCCGGAATAGAGAATAATTCCAGTCACCACAAATAAAATATTCAAAAATAGAATATTAAATTTGAATAATCCTGGTAAAGAGCTCAATGTAAATAAAATCCACAGATCAAATAATTTACCCCACCTCAATCTGTCATATTAGGATATTGAATTTATTTCCATCCTGTTAAAAGCATTGATATAAATTAATGCCCTAAAAAAATTAACAGGACTTCATGAGATCCAACAATAAAATAAAATAAATTTACAACCAGACAGAGTGAAAAAAACAACAACTATTTCTCCTATGTATTATTGATAGTTATTATTACTTGAAGGTTCAGGCTAGCTTTAGTACACCGGAGAAATAGGTTTTTATTCTGTCTGGTTGTAAATTTATTCTATTTTCTTGATAGACCTGAAGAAGTCCTCTTCTTTTTTTTAGAGGATTGATATATATCAATGCTTTTAACAGAATGGAAATAAATTTATTATCTTAATGTGACCGATTATTAGTTTTAAAATATATATATATAAGAGGAAAAAATAGTTAGTGAAAAAGAGGAAACAATAGTAAGTGACTTTTAAAGACCACTAGATCAACTTCCATACATATATATATATATATATATATATATATATATATAGTCGGTTGGTTTCTTTGTTTAATGGCATATCAACATTTGCAGGTTATTTAATGCCAAAGCCATTCTCCTAGAAGAACAGTAGTGGTACTATTTAACCCATAGCTCGGAGGATGAGGGGGTTCATACCTTTCCCAAGGGTATTTGCCCGAAAGTGAACGTAATGGCGCGACTGGAGTACGAACTCGCGTACTACGATTCTGCAGTCCATCGCTTTACCCATTACACGACGAGGACACCCACTATATATATAGGTATGGAAGTCGATCTAGTGGTCTTTAAAAGTCACTTACTATTTTGTTTCCTCTTTTTCAGTGTTCCACAAGAACAGAAACGTTTCCCATAAGATATCGTACTAAGAGACAAATCTTCAGCAGGAGTACTTTTCGACCAAATTGACTAAGAAGTTTGTTCTTATCGGAGAGCAGGCCTCATTCTGATCCCATACGTAGAAAGACTTTACAAGGTTCATTGAAAGAAAAACCTTATTATCACACAGGCAACGAGAAACTGCTTGGAATTGCACAAGGAAACAAAAAGAAAATGTCAATGCCACACAAGCCGCGTATAATGAATATAAGACTTGCTTTTTATCGTGATCTTCTCTCACAACTTTTGTAATAACACTTTATATAGTGTAATGGTTAGTAAACTGAGACGAACAGATCATTGCCGCAGATGGTTTGGCTGGGTTAGGTTTTATGGCATATCAACTATTGTAGGTTATTTACTGCCAAATCCGCTTTATAGACATATATTGAATACAAATGATCTGTTGCAAAAGTCGTGTCGCTGGTTTAGGACCGGAACGTTATAGTCACAATGACTTTGTGGTTCTGGTTGTTTCGGGGAGAAGCGTGAATGTCTCCAGAAAATGTTGCCCCAAGATGAAGTAGCTAGGTGTCGGAGCGTAATTTTGCATCGCAGTCGACATAGCCAATACTGGAGGTGACTAAAAGTTGTTCCTGTGTGTGGCATATTGAATTCATCTAATTCAGATTCAACTGGGAACTTTTGGTCTAAGAGAACAGACGCAAATAAATCAATTTGTAGAGAACACTTTTAAATGAGCTTCAGTTCAATTTTTTAAACACAGTTAAATGGTTTCAAGTATTTATATCAAACACAAATAATTCTATATACTATTAATCATTTGTTTGTACACATTTAAATATATATGCGTATGGTTTGTAAGTGAATAGTTCGTCGGTATTTTAATTTTTAAATGGTTTAGAACTAATTTGGTTGCACACGAGTATTGCTATTGTTTTGACATAGTTAAATGGTTTCAAGTATTTATATCAAACACAAATAATTCTATATGCTATTAATCATTTGTTTGTACACATTTAAATATATATGCATATGGTTTGTAAGTGAATAGTTCGTCGGTATTTTAATTTTTAAATGAGTTAGAACTAAGAGTATTGCTTTTGTTTCTACAGTTAAATGGTTTCAATTATTGCTATCTAACACTAATAATTCTATTCAATATTAATCATTTGTTTGTACACAGTGAAGTGGTTACAAGTATTGCTATTTAACATTAATTAGTCTATTCAAACTAAACTTGGTAAATATTCTTCGAAAGTTAAGATAAAGAACGGAAATGATTAAATGATTTTAAGGGCACGTCAACTCGTCTGCATTCATTTTTATCATAGAGGTTAGGGAATCTTATTCATTGCACTTTCATATCTATATTTTTAGTGTTGTTGTTTCTTAACCCTTTTGACACCGAGAGCGACTAGAGTTGCCCAAATATACTTCATACATGAGAGTAAGATACAACTTTAGTCCACATTATTTTAAAATTTTGGATCTTGTGTGATATACTCTCCTGAAAATGCCTCTCGTTCGATATACTCGATCCTAGAATAAATAAATAAATAAATTTAGTAGTCTAAATTTCTGAGACAATGCTCCAACAGGAGACATAGTGTAACGGTTATAGGCGTTGGTTCCCTAAGCTTCTAAGGAGACAATCATCTGGAGGTAGGAGGTTCAATCCTGACTGCAGGCCAGTAACAATACTGAAATACTTAACACTTGTACCCGGTTATGGTAAACAGAATCAGGACAGGCGACCCCCTGTGGATTCAATAAAGGACGTAGTTCGAAGTGCCGTGAAGCTTCCCAAATTCAATAAACACCTAAAAAAGGCCGGAGGACATATCGGCCGAAATGTTATGGAAATAACAATAAAGATGAAGATGAAGACAATAGTCTGAAAATCCTTAACGATAAAAATAAATAAATAAATAAAAACTTTTCTTATGAAAACATTTGTGCAATATATCCACGAAGCCAACAGTGTATTGTAAATGCGAAACTAATAATTTGTTTATTTGCCAGGTTTTTTTTAATTTCATGATCGAAAGTGATTTCCTATCAGTAAATTTGCTGCCAAATGCGTTGTACCAAAAGAATTAAGGGAAAATCCCGTGGCGTATCGGCTAACGTGCTTGACTGTGGCATTGTCGTAAGTGAGTTCGAACTCAAGTTACAATATAACCCTCACTTTTGGATTAACAACCTTGGAAAAGGTATGAACCGAATCTCTCAAGCCATAGATTAAATAGAACCACAATACTTCTTCAACAAGAATGCCTCTGGAATTAAATAACCCAAAAATGTTGATATGCCATTAGACATAGAAACCAAAACTAAAAGGATTAAGAGCTGTTTTTTCCACAATGTTATCAAATATGAATTTTAAACAAATCGATTTACCCCAGGAATGATATCCTAACAGGTAGGGTGTCTCAATATACATAGGACCCATGTGACTGATACTAACTCAACTAATAATGTTGTTCTTTTTTGTTTCATTGTTGTTGTTGATTGGGTTTTATGGTATATCAACCTTTGTAGGTTATTTAATGCCAAATCCTCTTCATATATATATATATATATATATATATATATATATATATATATGATTTGGTTTGGTTTTATGGCATATCAACCTTTGTAGGTTATTTAATGCCAAATCCTCTTTATACATATATATCAAATATATATGATTTGGTTAGGTTGGGTTTTATGGCATATTAACCGTTAATTAACACCTAATCCATTTTTATGGAAATAGTTCTATTTTAAAAAATTCAGTTTAGCATGAGTAAACAGTTTAATTGTCAAAATCATTTCTATTTCAAGGTATTCAGTTTATTCAAGCAGTTCTAATTCAGCTAATTCATTTTAATATAAATATAGATTTTTTTTACTCACAGTTAAATGTCAAAACAGTTCCATATTAAGCAATTCAGTTTAGTCTAAGTACAGTTTCAATGTCAAAAACAGTTCCATTTCAAACAATTCAGTTTAGCATAAGCATACAGTTTAAATGTAAGTACCCAGTTTAATTGTCAAAAACATTTCTAATTCAAACAATTCAGTTTAGCATAAGTATGTTGTTAGTTCTATTTAACCCATTGATAAGACCCTATCGGGAGCTAATACTCTGGGCCAAAGCGGACCTGGGAGCAATAGCAATAAACGGGTGCTCCGTATTCCCCAAAGCTTCAGCATCACTGGAATCTTACCATCAGATTGTTTAGTGTCATATCCAGCACACTCATTGGGGCAGGGTCTTAACCTTCTACAGAGGTGCTATTGGTGTATTCTACAGCCCCAACCGACTGGGCAATTTCTTGTTTCAGATTTGAAAATAATATACTATGGCAACAATAAATCCTCAATTATAATGCCTTGGACAAGAGAGGAAAAATATTTTGCATCAATTATTTGGAGACAAAATCATTCAAAACTGTGCAAGCAAAATTTTGCCGGAAGTTTAACTTTAACTATTATCCCCAGAAAATCTTAATTTATCATTGGGTACACAAATTTCAAGCCACAGTCAGGAAACAACCTCAACAAGAAGGCAGAAAATCCCAGATCTGGCAGGAAGTTGACAGCAATGTGAATGCAGTGAAAGATTCTGTCGGAAGGAGTCTGAAAAAGTCCCTCGAAAGACATTCCCAAGAACTTGGTCTTTCACGTGCATCGTTGCAAAGAATTTTAAAGAAGTATTTTCAGCTGTACTCATACAGAATCCAAATAAAGAATAAACTCACACCAGCTGACATGGATTTTTTTGTCTTAGAAATAAATCATTATCATATCAATGGGTTGCATCTATTTTGAGATACCCAGCACTACCACTTTGGTAAAGAGTGGACCTGGGAGTAATAGCAATAATGAGTTACTACACATTCTACCGGACACCGGTTTTTGGAGTTGGATCAGGGTCTTACAACTCAGTTGGGGATAAAGTGAATTCTAACCCCCACTGACAAGGTGCGATAAAAAAAAAAGCTAAGTTCAATGATAGAACCATGATCAAACAACTGCATCCGGTGGTGAGGCTCAACTTCTGGAGATCTGGGGAGTGTTGAGCACTCTTTCATTGCTATTAATCCCAGTCCAATCTGACTTGGACAGGTAGTACCTATCAGGGTCTTATCTTTGGCTCAAAGGTGCCCGTGGTGTAGTCGTTATCGTCGTAGGAAATGAACACGGCGACACGAGTTCAAATCCTGGACGAGACTGATTGCATTTCACATAGCACTAATACCCTTGGGAAAGGTATGAATCCAATTATTCTCCCTCCAGCTATAGGTAAATAGTAGGACAGACTAGGTTCTTCAGCCTTGGTTAGGCAACTAGTCTAGGAGAAGGAAAACTCTGAATTCAAACCTGTTAAACTCTGCTTAAAAATTGACCTTGTGTCATATCCTGCCCGAGCGGAGGGGTTGGTAAATAGTATCTTTGGCTCAAATAGAGTTCTCTGAAAATTACTTTTATTAGATAGGAATACTTGAAACCATTAATTATGCGCAAAGTATTTGTACTAAGAATAGGTGCTTTAAGCTATAATTGCTCTGGGGAGTGTGGAATATGCCGTCATAGCCAATACTCTCATGTCCACTCTGACTTGACTTGGAGTGGTAGAAACAGTTAGGGTCCCACCTGTCGGTCAAATAGAACAGTTTGAAAATTATTGGTAATATATAGGAATACTTGAAACCATATTATTGTGTATAAATTATTTGTCAACGATTGGAATACTTAAAACCATGTAACTGTGAATGAATTACTTATATTAGATATGAATACTTGAAACCATATAATTGTGTATGAATTATTTGTATTAGATAGGAATACTTGAAACCATACAACTGTGCAAATTATTTTCTAAGAAAGGAATACTAAACTGTATCACTTTGCAAAAAATTGGTTATTAGCATAGTTGGTTGGTTGGGATTTATGGCATATCAACCTTTGTAGGTTCTTTAATGCCAAATCCCTTTTCGTATAAATAGTCAGTTCTATTTCAAACAGTTCAGTTTAGCATGAGTACACAATTTAATCGTCAAAAACATTTCTATTTCAAGTAATTCAGTTTAGTCAAACAGTTCTAATTCAGACAATTCAGTTTAGCATGAGTATGCTGTTTAGTTCTATTTAACCCATAGATAGGGCCAAATGTATGTGTCTTTTTTGTGTGTATGTATATATATATATATATATATATATATATATATATATATATATATACACACACACAAGGTGCATACGATAAGTTTCCAGACTTTTTTCATATCGGCATTTAAAATTGTTGTAGACTCTTGAAAATTCAGTATGTTGTTGCTATACATCTTATGAGATGACTGACCAACTTTTATGATTTCCGGTTCAAATGAACAGCTACAGCAGCAATTGGAATACACCCAACTAAAACCTGATTGTCACAGCTGGTGATTTTCAAAAATGCAATGTGACAATTTACAAGAATGATATGCAATAAAATTCTGTTTTAAATTTGGAAAAAATGCCACAGAAACGTATGGAATGCTTCAGACTGCTTTTCGACCATCTTGCATGAATCTAGCATCAGTTTTTGAGTGGCATAAGAGATTCAGGGAGGGCAGAGAGTCTGTGAGGGATGATGAGAGGTGTGGGAGGAGTAAAGAAGTCAATACACCAGTTAGGGTTAGGGCTTGGGTTACTATGTTGAGGTTTTAAGGGAGTTCAGGAAGAGATTCCGTTGGAAAAGGCCAGCACTCTTCAAATCAGGTCAGTGGCATTTCCAACAGGACAATACACCAGTCCACAATTCCATCTTTGTCACAGACTATTTGACCAAGATGGGCATCAAGACAGTTTCTCACACTCCCTATAGTCCAGACCTTGCTCCCTGTGACTTTTGGTTATTCCCTAAGCTCAGAGGTTGTCGTTATGAGACAATTGAGGAGATGAAAGAGGCTGTAACGAAGGTCATTGACATGCTCACACAAGAGGACTGCAGCCGGAGGAGATTACTCGGAAGGGGACTAGAGTTTCATGTGAGTACTATCAATAAAAGTGCCCATACGAAAACAGCCAGGAAACTTATTTAATGATCCTTGTATATATACACACACATACAAAAACTTGCACGCAAATATAAAAATACTTACAAGCACACACACAGACATATATATATATATATGTATACAAACACATATACACAAACAGCCACACTTGTGTATATATATATATATATATATACACACACAGACAAATACACACACACACACACACACACACATATATATATAACCGAAAATTGGCATAATGGTTAGAGTGTTCATCAATGGCCCAGGAGGCCTGGGTTCCATCCCAGGTTGAGTCATACCAAAGACTCAAAAAAGTGTACTTCGTGCCTCCTTGCTTAACACTCAGCAATATAAGGTATAGATTAAGGGTAAAGTGGAGCAATCCAAGAAAAGGAGTAGCGTCTTCCCCTCACCTTGGTGTAGTAGCTATAGAAAAGGGAGGCACCTTCGACTACAGTCGCCAACTTATATATATATATATATATATATATACACACACACACACATACATGCATATACACAGATATACATATATACACGCACATACACACACATATACATACACACGCATATGTATATATACACATATACACACACACGCATATGTATATATACACATATACACACACACGCATATGTATATATACACATATACACACACATATATATATATACACACATATATATATATATACACATATACACACACACACACACACATATATATACACCCACCCACACAAGCACATATATATATATATATATATATATATATATATATACACACACACACACACACACACATATATATATATATACACACATGTACACACACTCATATATATATATACACACATGTACACACACGCGCTCGCACATACAAACACATATGTATACACACGTATGCATACACATTTTATATATATATATATATATATATATACACACACACACATAAATATGTGTATGTCTTTCTGAATATTCATTTGTGCTTAAATGTGTATAACAGTTTGTTCAAATACTTCTGAAAAGTACTGCACATTATATATATATATATATATATATATATATATATATATATATATATATATAAAGTAATATCTAGTCAGTGTTGTTTGAGTTTTCTTCCAATTGTATTGTGTGTCTGTGTCTGTGTTTTGCGTTGAATTTTGTATTTGTGTGTGTTTGTAAGAATTTCAGTTTGTTTTTTTAAGCATTTTTTTATTTGTTTACTCTGACCTTCCGTACAAAAAAAATCTTGACTTTGGCATTGTTGACATTCTCCAGCTGATAAAACAGATGTACTAAGATTACATTTATATGCATTCATGGATGAGGTTTCAGTTCACTACTAACAGCCTTCATCAGTTAAATACATTCAAGAACTCACTCAAAAAAAAAAAAAAAAAAAAAAAAAACAACAACAGAAAAATATCAAAGAACATATACATGACAATCTTCCAGGCCCAGTAGAATTATTTTGTTTTCAGATATCAGTTACTTTTAAAATTTTCCTTCTCCTCAATGTTGTTTTCATGCTTCTAAGCAATATTATAAATACAACCACTGAATGTTTTTGTAATAATCTCTTAAGTTTTCATTCTGAATGAATTTTATGGCACGCTTCATCATCATCATCATATCGCGCTGGTAGCATGGATATCCCTGACCCTCTCTCGCCACTCCTCCCTATCGTTCATCGCCCTAGATAGGTCTTCAGGACAACATCCCGTATCCTCACATAGCTGCTGAATGTATGTTCGTGCTGGTCGTCCTACTTTCGCACGGCCATGTGTGGGGGTCCATAAGAGTACATCTCTTATGAGTTCGTCCCTGCTTCTCCAGCAGTGTCCAGCATGTCTGGCTCGTCTAACTTGAATAGTTTTCGTGATAGGGGGTAGGTGGCCGTACAGTTGGTGTCTTGTGGGGTGTTGCCGCCAGGACTTGTTTAAGATTGCACGTAGCATTCTTGTGTAATTGCCGTCTAGCTTCTTCTCCAGCCGTTTTGTTAGCGTCCATGTAGTGCAGCCATATAGCAGTATCGATGTGACCGCTGCCTGGAAGAAACTGCGTTTCATTTTACCGGTTAGGTCTGATTTCCAAATAATCGATAACCTATTGATAGCTGTCCATGCTTTCGCTAACCTCGTTTCGATGTCCTTTTCGGTTGATTCGACGCTGCTTCCTAGGTAAGTGAATTTGTCTACTAGTTTAAGAGGGGTTCCTTCTAGAGTGGAGATGTCCCCCGTTTGGTTATAGCACATGTATTCCGTTTTGTGTGTATTAACATAGAGGCCTATGTTTGCTGCTGCTCGTTCCAAACTATGCAGTAGTGTTTCGGCTTGGTCAGGTGTATTTGCCAGTATCGCTATGTCATTGGCGAAGTCGGCGCCGGTAATTGTTGTTGCGGGGTACCTTCTGCTTCTTTTCTTCGTCAGTTCGAAGCCATTCTCTTTGATACTCATCTATAATGATCACATAATATGAAACAAGGATTTTTCAAGAAGATTCTCATATAGTCTTTATGTACCATATTCACAATTAACGCTATGTGCGAAATGGACGTATAATGTTCATAACGATAGAACATATAAAGAACATAGGAACGACTTCTTGTTCAGGTACAAAACCTTTTTATCAACTTTGAGTTAAAGGTTTCGACGTAAGGAAGAGAGACACAATCTTCTATGCTGTCTTATTCATTTGGCCCCCATCTCGAGCGGCCCCCATAGGGCACAAGTTTGCCTCGCGCCTGCGAGCTCCAAAAGTCGATCCTTCTCGTTTGGCGTCTAGTTTCCAACTCTAATTTTCTTCAAATCTCACACAAACCTCCGCGCGCTTCCGGTGCATGACGTCACCCGTACCCTGTCACTCTGTTTCGTCTCGGACTATTATGACATCTGAGTGACACCTCCATCCGCCCGCGCGCACCCGCGTTAACACCTGCCTCAATCTTGCACCCAACTAACCCATGTGCTGAACCGAAAGGTTCTCAGCCTAACTAAACTCAAAGGCATGAACCGAAATCCCTTGGCTATTATGTAACATTTAATCCTATCTACAATGTTTTACTTCAGAATTAGGTTTTAGACACATTGACTCATATATAATGGTCGTGAAGTGCCAAAGAAGGATTCTTTAGTAGATTTTTACAATCTTTAATCCTATCTTCAAGGTTCTTATTGTAAATATGTTTTATGGCACATTGACTCATCTATTATGGTCACATAGTGTGAAACAAGGATTCTTAAGGAGATTTTCATTGTCTTTAATCACATCTCATATTTTATGACACATTGACTCCTATATAGTGGTCATGTAGAGTTAAAGAAGGATTCTTAAGTAGATTTTCCACTATTTTTAATCCCATTTCCAAGGTTCTGATTGTGAATACATTTTATGGCACATTGACTTGTCTATAATGGTCACAGTGTGAAACAAATATTTAATCCCATCTACAATGTTCCAAGTGTGAAAATATTTCATTGCACATTAACTCCTACACAGTGGTCATGCCATACCAAAGAAGGAATCCTGAGTAGATTTTCATAGTCTTTAATCACATCTCAAAGGATCTAATTGTGGATATATTTTATGGCTCATTGACTCCTATATAGTGGTCATGTAATGCCAAAGGATTCTTAAGTAGGTCTTCATAGTCTTTGATCCCATCTCCAAGGGTTTGATTCTGAATACGGTTTAATAGTTTTGCTTTGTTTAATGGCATTTTAATCATCATGGGTTATTCATTGCCAAAGCCATCATCATAGAAGAACAGTAGTGCTGTTATTCAACCCCTAACTAGGAATATAAATGAGCTCATACCTTTTCCACGTGTATTATTCTGAAAGTGAATATAATAGCACAATTGGAGTTTGAACTATGATATCTCAACTTCACATGTTAGACACTACGCCACAGCGACACCCCATACCCCAATTTATGGGACAATGACTCATCTACTAAGTTTTTATAGAGCTAAACAAGTTGTAGATTTTCACAGTTAAATCTCATCTCCAAGGTTCCGATTCTGTTATATAGGACATTGATTCATCTATAATGGTCATACAAAGATTTTTATATAGATTATTATTATCATTGAATACAAATAGTTATTTCAAACCATATAATTGTTTGCAAATTACTAGCATTAGATAAGAATACTTGAAACCATAAGTGAAAGCAAATTATTTGTATTAAGAATAATTGTTTACAAGAGATTATTATCTTTAGTTTATTAAAAACCATATAATTAGTTTGGTTTCTTTGTTTAATGGTATATCAACATTTGTGGATTATTTAAAGCTAAAGCATGTGATGTCCCTAGTGGATACTTTGATAAAGATTAAAGTACAGTTTTTCTTTCTTTCTTTAACGGCATATAAACCTTCATGGACTATTTAATTCCAAAGCCATCCTTGTAAAAGAACAATTGTAATACTACTTAACCGTTAGCTAGGAGGATAAGATGGTTCATACCTCCCCAAGTAGTGATACTATTTAACCCATAGCTGGATATATAAGGGAGTTCATGCCTTTCCTAAAAAAGTGAAAAAGTCTGAAAGTGAACATAATAGTACAACTAGAATTTGAACTCACTATCTATGATTTTGCAGTCCAGCATGTTTGCCACTACATCAAGATGTCCCCCCCCCCAAAAAAAAACAATTGTAAACAAACGACTAACTTTGGCATTAAATAAACCAAGCAAACAACCAACGAATATATTTGACAAATATCCAGATTTATCAAAATGAGTGATTTCTATAACTATGGCAAAATAAGTTTGACAACTACTGCTATAGAGCACAGGGAGAACTGGACTCATGCCTTCTCCAAAATCAATTCAAGAAAGGAAATCAGAAAAATTAAACTTCCAACCCAGAATGAACCTATTTACATCTCTTATGAGGTCATACTTTTTGGAAAGGCATGAACGTAATTTTCCTTGAGCTCTATTGCTAATCTATGGTTTAGTTTGGTTTGGTTTCTTTGTTTTTAATGGCATATCAACCTTTGTAGGTTATTTAATGCCAAAGACATTCTCCAAGAAGAACAGTAGTGGTACTATTTAACCCATAGCTGGGAGGATAAGGGGTTCATACCTTTCCCAAGGGTATTTGTCCGAAAGTGAACGTAATAGAGCGACTGGAATACGAACTCGCTTACTACGATTCCACAGTCCATCACTTTTACCATTACGCCACGAGGACACCCCCTATGGTTTAGTCAACAGCATGCAGTGACAATAGACAAAAAAAAAAAAAAGTACTTGGGTGATGCACTAAATTGTAGACTGGCAACAAAGTTCAGGGAAAATTATGTTCATGACTTTCTAAAAAACAAGTACATAGGTGATGCACTAAACAATAAATATTTTACCCACCCAAAAAGAGGGAGGGAGACCTGCTGTATCCAATGTCAGTGATGTATATTATCACCCGTTTTGCATATCATTCTGCTTTTTTTGTCTGATAGGAACGAAAGAGAGCAATATATCTATATCTTCTATTTTTCCTGCTCAGGAAATTCAAGACCATTGTACCATAAGTGTCTCCGTTCACCTTGAGAGGTGTGTCTGCAAAAGACTGATAAGAATAATGCCAAAGATTTTGTTTCGCTAAATTTCAAAATCAGATGATGCATTCTTCCTGAAGGGCAAGTTGACATTCAGGGTTGCTAAGTCTGGCACAAGGCAACAAGCATATGAACCATTCAGGTAAAGGCAATTTTCAAGGTAAAATGTTGGATTAAGCGAGGTGATTTGATTTACATAAATCTGTTTAACTAAAAATATAGATAGATTATAAAGGAACGATAAAATGTAGATAGATAGATAAAAAACAGATAATGAAATGTAGACAACAGATAGATACTAAACTGAATGGAAATAAATGATGGAAAGGAATCTGACTGTATAGAGAAAAATTAAACAAGATAATCCAAAGAGATCTTTTAAATTAAATTCTCCTCTTTGGATTACCTTGTTTTTCAGTTTTTCTTTATAATCACGAGACTATGAAATGTAGATAGATAACAAACAGATTAAGATAGATAGATAGATAGATAGTGAACAGACTATGAGAGAAATTAAAGAGGATAGATAGATAGATAGATAGATGGATAGATATGAACAGACTGACATAGATAGATAGATAGATAGATAATGAACAGACTATGAGAGAAATTAAATAGAATATGATAGTGTTGTGATGCTGACAAAATAAAGACACGGGGAACACAAAAAGGGTTGATAGAAAAAACATATATATTCAAGTAACAGAAACAAGATACAAGTGAACCTGGTTAAACAGTAGTTAGTTGATAGGAAGCTGAGAGTCCACTACGCAAATGGTATCACACATGATTGTGTCACGCTGGTTAGTGAACTCCGTCTGACTCTCTCGTTGATGTGTATTTATGGAGGAGGGCAAATCCATTATGTAGGAAGTACAACAAATAGATAGATAAATATATAATGAACAGATTATGAGTGAAAATAAACAGACTACGTTAGATAATAAACATGCATGATACATACGACTAGAATGTAACAGATCAAGAGTTTTCAATAACCTATTCTCGTTTTTATTATTTAATATGAACATAATAAGTACTTTGATCTTTCACTGATGAATACACATCAATTTGAGTCCATATCAATCTTTTTGATCACCTCATGCATAAATAATTACAAATCTACATTATATGTGTATTAAGAGTCACTTTATTAAACACAAATTAGATGGAAATGATAAAGTTATTTGATATTTATGAAAAACATAGTTTAAATAGAATAAGTAAAGTTGGCGATCTTAGTCGAGGGTGACCCGAAGGCTCCCTTGTCAATAGCTACTACACTGAGGTGTAGGGGAGGGCACAACTTCATTGCCTAGATTGCCCCATTTTACCCTTGATCCTTACCTTATAATGCTGAGTGTTAAGTGAGGTGGCATCAAGCACCATTTTTTGAGTCTTTGGTATGACTCGTCCTGGGATTGAACCGCGGTCTCCTGGACCATTCGTGAACACTCTACTCAATGGCCAGGTACAATAGAATAATTGCACCCTAATGAATGTTGGAGGACGTCCTGTGGCGTAGTGACTAACGTTCAAGACTGAGACATTGTAGTAAGCGAGTTCAATCACCAGTCACGCTATTACATTCATTTTCGGACTAATACACTAGAGAAATTGCCCAGTTGGATCGAGCTGTAGGATACACCGACTGCTTTTCTGCAGAGGATTAAGTCTTCCCCAATGAATATCCTGGATATGATACTAAACAATCTGATGGAGAGGTTCCAGTAATGCTGGAGCTTTGGGGAATGCAAAGTACTTCTTCAATGCCATCACTCCCAGGGCCACTCTGGCTTCGAGAGGTAGCACCTGATAGGGTCCTATCTATGGGTCAAATAGAACTAAACTGTGTACTTATACTAAACTTAATTGTTTGAAATAGAATGGTTTTGACATTTAACTGTTTGTAAACAAAAACTATACTTATACTAAACTGAATTGTTTGAAATTTAATTCAGTGTAAAATGACCCAAAAAGGGTTTGGGGAAGGTATGAACCATCTTATCCTCCCAGCTAATGGTTAAGTAATATTACTATTGTTCTTCTACAAGGATGGCTTTGGAATGAAATAGTCCATGAAGGTTTATATGCCATTAAAGAAAGAAAAAAATGTACCTTAATCTTTATCAAAGTATTCACTAGGGACATCACATGCTTATCTGATGGTTTCTGGTTTGCAGTTCTGGTTTCTTTATTTAATGGCATATCAACCTTCATGGGTTATTTAATCCAAAAGCAATCTTTTTAGAAAATCAGTAGTGATATTATCCAACCCATAGCTGGGAGGATAAGAGGGTTCACACCTTTTCCAAGAGTATTATACTAAAAGTGAATGTAATTGCGCGAGTAGAACTTTGAACTCGCTGACTACAATTCAGCCATCCAGCTCTTTAACCACTTCACAACAAGAACATCCCCTATACTTATACAAGTAAGAGAATTCCCATTCATTATTGTCTCCATCTCGTGCTCGAACAATTCGTTTAAAAGAAAAAAATTCACTTATAAAGTATTCCTTTACAAATCAAATATATATAAGATTTGGCATTAAATTACCCACAAAGGTTGATATACCATTAAACAAAATGACCTAACCAAATATTTTGTTTCCAAAGTATATTATCCTCTCCCACAGAAGAGGATCCAGTAGCTGTTAGCGTACATGTAAACAAATAAAAAATAATACATATGTGTTAAAATTCCTTCGCTTAAGTTGAGACTTCTGATGATTGTGAGGTATGTTATCAGGCTGATGTAAAATTAGCTAGGTTTTGATCCCAGCTTGAAGCATCTCACATATCTAGCCACACTGATGAGTTGTGATACAATGAAACAGTCTGTCAGTGGATAACTATATATATCAGTGGCAATCCCAGTGGCAGGGCATTTTGGGCTCACCTCGTTGATTGGTTGGTTGGGTTTTATGGCATATCAACCCTTGTAGGTTATTCAATGCTAAATCCTGTTTACGCATAAATATATATTATTTATTAATAACATTTGCAAGTAATATTTTTAAACAAGCCAGAGCTCATTTCTTAGCACACAGTTAAATGATTTCAGGTATTGTTATCTAACACAAATAAATTTATTCAACACTAATCATCCATTTCCATTGCCCAGTTGGTTGGGGCTGTGGAATACGCCGACTGTACCTCTGCAGAGGTGTAAGACCCCCCCACCAATGAGTGTCCGGCATATGACACTAAACAATCTGATGGTGAGGCTCCAGTAATCCTGGAGCTTTGGGGAATGCAGAGCACCTCTTCATTGCCATTGCTCCCAGGTCCACTCTGGCCCAGAATGGTAGCACCAGATAGGGTCTTATCTATGGGTTAAATAGTACTAACTGCATACTTATGCTAAACTGAACAGTTTGAATTAGAACTGTTTGTATAAACTGAATAGCTTGAAATAGAAATGTTTTTGACAATTTAACTGTTTACTCATGCTAAACTGAATTGTTTGAAATAGAACTGATTATTTGCATAATAATAGATTTGGGGTTAAATAACCTACAAATGTTGATATGCCATAAAATCAAAACAACCAACCAACATCATCCATTTCCACTGTTAAATGGTTTCAAGTACTGCTAAGTAATACCAATAACTCAATTTTTGCATACCGCTGAATAGTTTCAAGCATTGTTGTTTAACAAAAGGAATTCAAGTTAACACCTGTCATTTGCTTGCACAGAGTTAAATTCTTAAACAGTTCTACTGATGGGACTCTAACTAGTACAACAATTCCGTGTCAGAGTGGACCTGGGAGTAATAGCAATGAAGGGGTACTCCATATTCCCTAAAGCTTCATAACTGAAGCCTCACCACCAGATGGTGTAGAGCCATATCCAGAAGACATGTTGGTGGGAAGGGGAGTGTCTTACTCCTCAGCAGCCTAACCCAACTGAGCTGGCTCAGCTGGAAGAACTTTTCTCTCAAGATAATCTATTTCGAAGCAATAAAATTCCAAGAACTCATATGTTATTATTAGTACTACAACAGCTTTAATGTAGGGTGTGTTTAGTCTAAAAGGTCATAGGAAATGGAATCCGTGACTCGAGCTGAAAACTTTGCAGAGGCTGTTTGCAGCTTACTTGTACTAAGACCCTTAAGAAAATCATAAATCCCTCTCTTCTTCAAGTTAAGGGTAAATAGTAGGGCAGACTGGATTATTCAACTGGTCTAGGAGAAGAAAAGCTCTGAATTCAAATCTGATTTTCTCCACTTAAGAATTGACCTAGTCTAATGACCCACTTATGGCAGAGGAGGGGTTGGGTAAAAACATACAATTTCTACAACTAATAATTTTTGATTCACCTGTTACGTTGCATCAGGAGCAGGTATCCAAGAAGGTGCCTGTAGTGTCATGGTTATCAATTTAGGAAATGGACACGACGACACAAATTCAAATCCTGGACTAGGCTGATTGCATTTCACATAGCACTAATACCCTTGGGAAAGGTATGAATCCAATTATTCTCCCTCCATCTATGGATAAATAGTAGGGCAGACTGATTTCTTCAGCCTTGGTGAGGCAACTAGTCTAAGAGAAGAAAAACTCTGAATTCAAACCTGTTAAACTCTGCTTAAAAATTGACCTTGTGTCACATCCTGCCCAAGCGGAGGGGTTGGTAAATATGGGTATCCAAGGAATGTTTTTAATTTTTCATGTTATACCAAGAGTATGTCCTCTACCAAACAGTACCAAGGATACCAAAAGGTATTAATTTGTTGGAATTTTTGTATGGTAGAATAGAGAGGTGTGTGTGTATGTGTGTGTGTATTATTTAGTACCAAACTCAGCAACATTAAAACTATTGCTCATAGATTAGGGAGAGAAAGGTTCATGCCTTTCTCAAGATACAGTATCTGTATAAACAGTTTAAAACATCACTGTATTTAGCAGAGTTCACCTTTTTTTTCCTAAACCAAAATCACCAAAATTTTATTTCTTGTAGAACGTTATACAACCAAAATGGATATCATTAGGTGTTATTTAGTACCAAACTCTGCAGGATTAGAACTATTTAACCAAAATTAGTAATATATAGCTCTCCAGCAATGCATATACTTTTTATATAGATGGCATTTCAGAAAAATTGATATCATTTTGTAATCTGATAACATGACCAATTCAAGTTCAAATGACCTCAAAATGTCAAACCCTGCCCATCAACCATGAGCTGGATGTGACAAGCCAATTTACCACTCCAGGAGTAAAGAGCACAGTCTGCCCTACTATTTACTCATAGCTAGAGGGAGAATAGTTAGCTTTGCATATTTGAGGAAAGAAGCCAGACTTTGTTTCCCCAAACTTACATACTTATAGTCGTACTACTTATACTAGTGTTTTCTGATTCACCTCTTGCTCATTGTACCATGAGCAGGTATCCAGGAAATGCTTCTTTTACTTTCTGTTACCTTCCCTCTTATATATATATATATATATATATATATATATACACACACACACTTTATATATATATATATATATATATATATATATATATATATATATATATATATATGAGAGAGAGAGAGTAACAAAAGACACATGTCATATCTTAGTAGGAGTTGTTTTATCTATTTGTATTGAAACGCAATAATAAAGATCAGTTGGATACACCTATTAATCACCATGAGCGGGCATCTCGGGAATGGGTGTTTTTCTTCCTGCCACCCCCCAAGAGTAAAGTTGTGTAACAAAGCGTTGGAAAGAATTTGTAGGATTTTTTTTTTTTTATAGCAGAGTTGAAAATCTCACTGTTTCTTGCATATCTGTATCCCCTGACAGAGACTTAATGACAATTTACATTCATTATTGATATAGAGAAATGTGTGTTAGTATTTTTTCTTCTTCCTCCTCTTATCTCCAAAGAATATTGTCCTCTCCCACACAGGATTGAATGGAGATTTTTTTTATAAGGTAGAGTTGCTATCTGAACGTGCACACACACACACATATATATATATATATATATATATATATATATATATATATATATAATGAAAAAACACAAGATCTTCAGAAGATGATTTTATTTATAGTCTGATTGTTTCCCCAATATTTACATTGTTTTTGTGTTGTTAAACCTTAATCAGTGTATACATGGTGTACCTTCTGAATTTTATTTGAATTAATTTTTTTACTTGTTAAATAAAACAAAACATGAAAAATCTGACAGAATTTAAATCCAGAAATCAAAAAAAAAAACAAAACAAAATATTCAGGTATTTATTTATATAGGATAATATGTCAAACATTTTGCGTTAGCTTCATCCAAAAGTTACTTTCAAATATTTTGAAAATGATCTTCAGTCGATGCATTATGATATGGCTTTTTAATATCACCTTAAAGATGGCTTAACAAAAAAAACAAAAAACGAAACATTTAAGTTTTTACTTGTTAAATGAAACAAAAAACATGAGAAATCTGACAGAATGTAAATCTAGAAATGAAAAAATAACAAAATATTTTAGGATGTATTTATTTATATAGGATGATATGCTAAACATTTAGAGTTATTTTCAAATATTTTGAAAATAATCTTCAATTGATGCATTATGACATGGCTTAACAAAAAAAAACCCCCCAAAAAAACCCGAAACATTAAGTTTGGCATATCATAAAATATAAATAAAAACACCTTCTGAATATTTGGGTTTGGTTTGTTTGTTTAATGGCATATAAACCTTAATGGGTTATTCAATGCCTAAACAACTCTTGTAGAAGAATACTAATGATACTTGATACTATTTAACCTATAGTTTGGTGGAGGCGGGGTTCAATACTTTTCCCAATGGTATTAGTCCAAAGATAAACTTAGTAGTGTAACAAGAGTTCAAACTTACTAACTTCAGCGTCTGCAGTCCATCACTTTAGCCATTTGTAGATTTGTATGTATTTACCCAACCCCTCTACTAAAAACAGGATGCATTACAAGCTAAATATTTTGGCAGACTAAAGTTAGTTTGAATTCAGAGTTTTCCTTCACCTAGACTAGTTACCTAGCCAAAGCTAAGGAACCCAATCTGCCCTACTATTTACACATGGCTTTGGGCTGGGTCGGTGCTACTTGTCACTTTTCATAAAGTAGTAGTCATAGAAAAGATATGAAACCCACCGTTCCAGGGCTGCTAAGCAGGCTTGAACCCCTCCCCCAGTTTGGGAGTTGTATGCACTAGCACTGGCAGCAGGAAAGTGGAAAGAACAGATGGATTCATGCCTTTCCAAAGAACATTTACACAAAGTAAAATAGAACCAGTTTTCATTTAGGATTTGAACTCAGGTTGCTCAATCTATTTTCTACAATGTCTACCTTCTGTTTATAGTAGACTTTATTGAATCTTTAAACCATATCAGATTTTCTATTTAGAACAGCATCATTCTAACCTAATATGAAATGAGCACGAAAATCTCTCTAATCTTAAAAATGTTTTGTTCTATCCAGAACAGCGTTATTCTGACCTAACATGAAATGAGCATGAAAATCTGTGTAGCAATTACAGATTCACTAGTCTTAACCCCAAAAAAACATTTTAACAGCAAATGCACAACGCTGACTGGTCCAAGCCATGATTTTAACAGAACATATCTGAAAAAAAAAAAATGTAAAGCCATTAGCTTGATGGAGCTACCACTGCCACATGCCCAAGTTCACTTGCACCTCACTGGTAACAGTCTAAAATGTGTGAGGTATTTCGGCATTTCAAATCTTTTGCTATCCTTAAGCAAGATATGACTAATGATATCACACCTCCAAATACCGTTAAATCCTAATATAGTTAGTTCATTAATTTACTCAATCTTCCCCAGCACGTCATCTCTATAGCATAAGATTGTCTCCCTTAGATTATTACAGCATTTGTGTGAAGTGTAACAAGAATGGTTTCATTTGTTGTGTGCTACCACTGGATCTTTTTTTGTATAGCCACAATGCAACTACAAGTGTACAAATACAAATATACACTTACATGCGGAAACATTAACTGGTAATAATGACTGCAATAACGAACGAATTCACTTTATATAAATCTCTCACACTTTATTTTTGAAAAGGTGATGTTTGTTGTGTGTGAGAAATGAGTGGAGACAAGGACGGACTGCTATATTGACCCAAGTTCTTTTCTCAACCATAGCAGTACTTCTTTCGCATCTTGGCTTGGGTTGCTCACCCGGGGGTCACTAAGGGCCCAAAGCCCTCAATCTGCAGCTGGCTCTCACTTCAGCATCCTGTCTTCAACTGACTCAAACCGCCTGGGTACCTGGTTATATTATTTTCTAACGCCCACCTGCTTCTGCTGTTCTTCCACTTATTTACACAGATGCATCTCTTGATTGACAGCTCAGTCAAGGGTCAATATATAACATCTTAATAAACAATGAAGAACATGTATATATAAAAATATAATCCTATTTTCATTCTAAGATGGTGACACTTGGGTGGAACAGGAGAGTAGTTGGAGAGAGTTCACACACATAAACAAGCTGTTGGGAATCGGAAAAGCCTGCAGAAAATAAACTTCAGCTAAAATTCTAGACCATATATATATATATATATATATATATATATGATTGCTATCCAACTCTCATGTGACTGACATGGCCAATACTTGTGTTTCATTGTCTATGGTTTACACCCATGCAATGCTTGTTATACATTGGTCACTGATTATGCCTATGCATATCTTTATACCTCTGGTATCACGCCCATGCATTGTTTGTTTTATCTATGACCAGATGTATCAGTCAATTTCATCTGCTGGGATCACTGCAATTCAAGGAAATATATTATACATTGAGGATTTGAATTTGGCTAGCAGACTCCATTTCTTATGTTTTCTAGCATATCAACCCACAAGGGATATTTAATGCTAAATCTTGTTTATACACACACACACACACATATATATATATATATATATATATATATATATATATATATATACCAACACCTCCTCTCAGCAGGATATGACACAAAGTCAATTTTTTAAGTGGAGTTTAACAAGTTTGAATTCAGAGTTTCCCTTCTCCTTGACTAGTTGCCTGAAGAACCTAGTCTGCCCTACTATTTATCCATAGCTGGAGAGAGAATAATTGGATTCATACCTATATACTATATATATATATATATATATATATATATATATATATATATATATATATATATATTGTTAAGACATGCAAGTTACCTCCCTTGATACTTTCGAGGAGAAAGGCATTATTCGAGGACTGGAAGTAAACAAACGGCCATATTGGTTTATGTGAGAGTGTAAGAAGGATGGGTGTAAAAAGGTGTCTCCGTATGCAAGTGTTGTAGTCTGAGTTCTTTGTATTTAACAATGGTAGCAGAGCTAAAAGACACTATGGCTTCTAAGTATTTTCCTCCACCTGCATTGCTTAAGGATAAATACAGTACATGGAGAAAGGAAATGAAAATATGGGAACTCATGACTTCACTGGATAAAACAAAAAGAGTCCTCATGGTGTTTTTGTCATTGGAAGGAACAGCCAGAGACGCTGTTTTGGAATTAGACACTGCAGTTCTTAATTCTGAGGATGGAATGAAAAAGTTGTATGAAAAACTGGATACACTTTTTCTGGAAGATATAAACCAGCCTGCCTTTCAAGCATACAAAACATTTGAAAGTTATCACAGACCGCCTGGGATGTCATTAGAAGATTTTCTGATTGAATTTGGCCGACATGTCGCCAAATTAAAAGACTTTAACATTCTTTTACCAGAACCTGTACTCGCCTTCAGAGCACTAAAGAGTGCCAATATCACCCTGGATAAGGAAAATTGGTCAAGGCTACTGTCAGTGAGTTAACGCTATCTTCCATGTCGGAACAGTTATGGAAGATTATGCATGGACATTCTTCTTGCAATTCATCACCCAATACTTCACCTGTCATGGTAAAAAGACGAAATGGATATTGTTAACTATGCAGAAAATAACCACATGGACCCTACTGAAGTATATTATAGCCACTCCTCATATCGATGTAATTCGCATTTTAATAATTCGTGAGAAAAGATAAACCGTGCTGGAAGACGACAGGGATATAAGAATAAAACACGCTCCACTAACAAAAAGAAATTAAACCCACTAGACCTATCAGGTCACATTACAGTATGTTTTAATTGTGGCTGCAGGTTTCACTGGTCTTAGGATTGTCCTTACGGTCATAGTAGTAAGAATAAACATGGCGTCGAAAAAGAGGAAGATTTTTCCCTGTCACACATGATCTTTATGAGTAAGCAAAAACGTAAGAACAACAGGGACATTTTTTGGGGTGAGACGCTTGGCTCTATGTTTCTAGATTCTAGACCGTTTGTGGAACAAAATGGTATAAATGTTTTCTTGAAACATTAACGGATGCACAAAAGAAAAAAGTAGTAAAAATAAAAGGAGTAAGAACCTTTAAATTCGGCGATGAAAATAAACTGAACTCACTCTACAAGGTGATTCTACCATGTGTTATCACTGATATTGAAGTCAGTATTATCACTGATGTTGTGGACTCTGACATCCCACTTCTCTTGAGTAAAGATGCCATGAAAAGAGCGGGAACTTGCCTCAATTTTGAAGATGACAGTGTTATGATGTTAAAAAAGAAAATTCCATTGAGCTGCACATCATCTGGACATTACTACATTCCTATTACCAAACCTCTACCAGACAATGTAAGTTCAAACACATACCTTTTATTAAAGAAATCTCTTCCAAAAATACGTCAGAAAAAATTAAAATTGCAACAAAGTTACATAGACAATTTAGTCATCCTAGTAGTAAGAAATTGTGTGACTTAGTTAAAAATGCAGGAGTGACAGATCCTGAATTTATAAAAATTTTGCAGACACTCCCAAATTCATGTGAACTACGTATTTGTTACAAAAAGACTGAACCTAAACCTATTGTTGGAAATTTTAATATGGCATCGGTGACCAGTGGTTCAAATTCTGGGATTTCTAAAAAGTCTTTGTATAAGCAGGCACCCAAGGAAAGAATCAAGGCCAAGTGTACAAACAGAAAGCCATTAGCGCAGAGTCAGCTTGTTGATCTCAATAATCCTAGATAAGCAAAAATCTGCAAGAATGGGATGAAATCATTACCTACTCTAGAATGTAACTTTTTATCTCCTGATGTTCATAGAAGAGAAACAATTTGTACTCCAGGAAAAGCATCTATTTCTTGTAGACAATATGATGCTGAAGTTGATGACAAACTCAGTGAAACTATGAATGAGAAAGAGAATCGGAATAAAGAGGATTCCGTTGCAAAAATTATTTGCCATGCACAACGTTCTGTAAAGAAGAAATTGGTTGGAAAAAGTCCAGGTTCAACTTGCAAGAAAAACCCTCATATAATTGTTTCAGCTACAGAAATAAAATCCAATTCTTCTTTTTTCTACAAAGATGCAAATACAACTTTACTAAACAATATGAATGCCACATGGCTTCATTTTGATTCCAGTGACAGTGAAGAAGATTTAAATAGTAAAAAAAAAAAAACAGAAAAAAAAAGAAAAAAGAAAAACCCTAATAAAAGTTACAATGTTACAATGAACAGAGGCTTTGCATGGAGATGGCTATTTTGAGAGAAATGCTTGAAGGAAAAGAAATTGCAGAGATCTCTTGGGTACCAACTAACACACAAATTGCCCACTCCTTGACAAAGAAAGGAGTGCCTTCATTTAAGATCCTGGGGTTTATATCTGAGCTGAAAGAGTCCTCTGTTTAATGTTGTTACACTCTCCTATTTTCTTTTGCAGAACTTATGCCCTACAGAAATGAAAAGAAAAAGGGGGAAGAACTGTTAAGACATGCAAATTACCTCCCCTGATACTCTTGAGGAGAGAAAGCGTTATTCGAGGACTGGAAGTAAACAAACGGCCATATTGGTTTATGCGAGAGTGTAAGAAGGACGGGTGTAAAAAGGTGTCTCCGTATGCAAAGTGTTGTAGTCTGAGTTCTTGTATTTAACATATATGATTTGTAAGCAAATTGTTTATCGGTAATATTTTAAAATGAGTCAGGGCTCATTTATTTGCACACAGTTAAAGGTTTTCAGTATTGTTGGATAATAATTCTATTTAACATTAATCCTTTGTTTAAATAGTTTTGAATATTGCAGTTTTACATTTATAATTCTATTTATCAAGAATTCCTCATAAATTCAATATTAATCATTTGTTGGGATTCAGTTAAATAGTTTCAAATAGGCTATCGGTCATATAGAAGTCAGACCTGACTGGTAAAATAAATCGCAGTTTTTTCCAAGCAACTGTCATATCACTACTGCTATATGGATGCACTATAGGGACGCTAAATAACCATAAGGAGAAAAAGCTTGATGGCAATTACACAAGAATGCTGTGAGTAATACTGAACAAGTCCTGGAGACAACACCCCACAAAACGGCAGCTGAACGGCCACCTACAACCCATCATGAAAACTATCCAAGTTAGACAAACCAGACATGAGGGTGACTGCTGGAAAATTAAGGACAAATTCATAAGTGATATACTCGTGTGAACCCCGTCACATGGACGATCAAAAGCAGGAAGACCAGATAGAACCTATATACAACAGCTCTGTGCTGATACAGGATGTAGCCTGGAAGACCTCCTGGGAGCGATGGACGATAGAGATGGGTAGCGAGAGAGGGTCAGGGAGATCCATGCTGGCAGCGCGACATGATGATGATGATAATGATGATTGTTATCCAACACTAATGATTCTATTAAATATTGTTTTGTTTGTATATGGGTGAATGGGCTGGTTTGGTTTGGTTTGGTTTTATGGCATATCAACCATTGCAGGTTATTTAATGCCAAATCCATTTTTATACATACAAATCATTCAATTTCAAACAATTCAGTTGAGCATAAGTACAGTTTTTGTTTGCACACAGTAAAAAACTGTTCTATTACAAGCAATTCAGCACAAGCACACAGTTTATTGCTATTTGATCTATAGATAGGACCCTAACAGGTGCCATCTCTCTGAGCCAGAGTGGACCTGGGAGTAATGGCAATAAAGAGGTACTGCACATTCCCCAGAGCTCCAGCATTACTGAACCCTCTCTATCAGATTGTTAGGGGAGACTTACCCCTCTTCTGAGATGCAGTGGATGTATTCTACAGCCTCAGCTGACTGAGCCAACAGGTGAATGGCTTCAAGTATTGCTATCTAATACTAATAATTCTATTTGAAATTGATAACTCCTTTGCACACCGTTAGATGGTCTCAACTATTGCTATAATACTGATATTTATTTGTGTACAGTCAAAAGGTTTCAAATATTGATATTTAACAGTAATAATCTAATTTATCAAGTATTCTCATCTAACATAAATAATTTCCACACAGCTGTATTGTTTCCAATAACTAATAATCCTATTTACCAACCCCTTTGCTTAAGAATTGACCTTGTTTCATATCCTGCCCAAGCAGAGTTTAACAGGTTTCAATTCAGAGTTTTCCTTCACCTAGACTAGTTGCCTCACCAAGGCTGAAGAACCCAGTCTGCCCTACTATTTACCCATAGCTGGAGGGAGAATAATTGGATTCATACCTTTCCCAATGAGGTACAAATCATTCTCAATATATTTAATTAGGGCGTGTGTGACCTGATATATCTTTAATATGAGGCATGTCTAAAAAGTAACGAGGCAGGTGTTACAATCAATTTATCTTAATCACAAAAAAATAAACTTCAAAGTAATTCCTCTCGAGTCTAAGCCTTCTCTGCCATACTCCTATGCCATGCTGGAAGGATTCTTTTGGGATGCCTCTCAGTTCCATTATTAAAGGCCTCCATGCTTTTAATATGGTTAACCTTGATGATCCCTTTGAGCTTTGGGAATAGAAAAAATCTCATGGAGCAAAATCAGGTAAGTAGGAAGGTTGTTCCATAACAGCAGGTGCATTGTTGTGGTGAAGCAGCCTTGATTTGTACTGCCACAACTCGTCTCTTCTTGCATATTGAACAAAGCATATATATTTACTATTAAGAGGATTAGGCATTAAACAACCTACAATGGTTGATATGCCATAAAACCCAACCAAACAAAATCATATATATTCAATATATATGTATAAATGGGATATGGCATTAAATAACCTACAATGGTTGATATGCCATAAAACCCAAACAAACAAAAGCATATGTATTTAATATATATGTATAAATAGGATTTGGCTTTAAATAACATACAAAGGTTGATATGTCATAAAACCCAACCAAACCCTACTGGGCTATCCAGGGGTATTAGTCTGAAAGGGATTGTTATAGCCTGAAACAAGTTCAAATTCGCTAACTACAATGTCACAGTCCAGCAATTTAGCCCCCGATGCTATTGGGGGATATTTAGAAATGTTTTGTGGTTATGAATGCAAAATTTCTTGGAGGTGCTGGTGGTGTAATGGTTATCGTCGTAGGAAATGGACACGGCGACACGAGTTCAAATCCTGGACCAGGCTGATTGCATTTCACATAGCACTAATACCCTTGGGAACGGTATGAATCCAATTATTCTCCCTCCAGCTATGGGTAAATAGTAGGGCAGACTGGGTTCTTCAGCCTTGGTGAGGCAACTAGTCTAGGTGATGGAAAACTCTGAATTCAAACCTGTTAAACTCCGCTTAAAAATTGACCTTGTGTCATATCCTGCCCGAGCGGAGGGGTTGGGTAAATAGGATGAAAGCAAAATTTCTTAAATGTTTTTCTTTAGAGAATTAAATTCTTACTTTAAAAAACAAAAAAAAATTTTCTGTACTTCTAAAATCTTGTTCAGTATTGATCAAGGTGACATTATTTCAACAATTTAATTATAAAATCAAACTGTTCCTGTTTTTAACTTTCAAAACAAATAGTTTAAAAGTAAATTGTAAAATACTTGTCATAAGTATTTAAACAGTCACACATACTCACACAATTCTCAAAAAAAAAAAAAAAAAAAAAAAAATTATACTTCTAAAATCTTGTTCAGAATTGATGAAGGACCCTTTTTTTTCTTTTTTTTTTAAATAAAAAAAGAAAATCGTTACAATTAAAAAAAGTAAAGAAAAATTCAATTAAAAATAAATAAAAAATATTTTAAAAATATTTTTGAAAAAAAAAAAAAAAAAAAACTTTTTATTTAAAAATAAAACTAAAAATTCTAAAATGCTTTTTTATACTTCTAAAAAACTTGTTTAGAATTGATCAGAGTCATTATTTTATTTCTAAAAATCCTTTAGAAAAAAAAAAAAAATCAAAAAGCAATAAAGGAAAAAAAACTATTTTAAAAATTCCTTTAGAATTAAAAAAACAAAAAGAACAATTAAAAATAAAAACCAATAAATAATAGTCTAAACATTTCTTACCTTTGTACTAATAAATTAATTTCATTGCCTGAACGAATGATTTCCATCTTGGCTTGCTCGTGGGTGAGGCTGTCTGTATTTGTATTGTTGATCATTAAGATGCCATCTCCAGCCATTAATCCTGACACTTCTGCAATGCTTCCAGGATTTACCTGAAAAAAGAATATAAAAACAAGCGTTATAAAGTCATATCAAAACAATCTTGATATAATGGAGCCAACACCTACAAGTGTTAAGTAATAAACTAGGTCAATAATCAAACAATCAACAAAAGAACTAAGTATTTAACCAAACTCTCTCCTCCAGGCAGGATGTGATAAAAGGTCAGTTTTAAGCAGAGTACAGCTGGTTTTATTTCTCCTAGACTGGTTGCCATATCAAAGCATGTTTAAAGGAATTGTTAGTGATACAGAGCAATACTTGGTACTATTTAACTGTGTGCAAAAGAATAAGTTTAAACTCATTTAAAAATGTTATCAACAAAGTGTGTTAAACAAATCATATATATTTAATATATATGTATAAAGAGTATTTAAATGACCTACAATGGTTGATATGCCATAAAACCCAACCAAACCAAGTCCTATATATTCAATATATATGTATAAAGAGGATTTGGCATTAAATAACCTACAATGGTTGATATGCCATAAAACACAACCAAACCAAATCCTATATATTCAATATATATGTATAAATGGGATTTGGTATTAAATAACCTAAAATGATTGATATGCCATAAAACCCAACCCAACCAAACCTCTCAAGCTATAGGCAAATAGTAAGGCAGACTGGGCTCTTTAATCTTGGTATGGCAACCAGTCTAGGAAAAGGAAAACTGAATTCAACCCTGCTAAACTTTGCTAAAAGATAACCTTGTGTCACATCCTGCTCCTGCGGGGGCAGGGGTTTGGTAAATACATAAAAAAAAGATTTCATCATCATCATCATGTTTTGCCGCCAGCACGGATATCCCTGACTCTCTCTCGCCACTTCTCCCTATTGTTCATCGCCTCTGGCAGGTCTTCAGAGCTACATCCTGTATCCTCACATAGCTGCTGTATGTAACAAAAAGATTTAAACACTGATAAACAGACAAACCAAGCTAACTCTTCTCTACCATCTGATCCAAATCCACATGCCAGTGTTTGGGATGGAAACCAATTCATAGCAATTACTCGAAGCTATAATGTATGCCACTTTAAGAACACTTCCAATTCTTATCTGAAAATTAGACACTTTGGAATTTATATAAATTGGTCCTTATCCAAAATGCTGGCATAGTGTACCATATTTCCTTTCAAATACAACATAAGGTTTACGAAGGTATTTAGGAAATTACAACACACTGCAACCTTTGCAAACGCCATAGCTGCTGATCTCTGGCAGAGTCCCTGTGGCATAATGACTAAAGGGCTGGACTCTAAGTAGGAGCATTCAAACTCTATTACGTTCATTTTCAGACAAATAATCTTAGGGAAAGGTTTGAACCTCCTTATCCTCCCAGCTATAACATAACTGCTGTTCTTTTACAAGGATAGATTTGGCATTAAATAATCTATGAAGGTTGATATGTCTTTAAACAAAAAAGAAAAAACAAATCAAAACAAAACCATTCCAAGTCAGAGTGGACCTGGGAGTAATGGCAATGAATTGGTACTCCACATTCTCCAAAGCTCCAGGATTGGAGCCTCACCATTAGATTGTTTAGTGTCATACCTAGGACACTCATTGGGGGCAGTCTCATCCTACTGCAGAGGTGAAGTCAGTGTATTGTACAGCCCCAGCCAACTAGCCTAACAAAGAAAAGATGGGGGGGTCTCCTGTGTGCGATACTAAACTGCATCTGGTGAGGATGCTCCAGTTCTGGGGCTCTCCAAGGCGTATGGAATCATTCCTTGATTGCTATTACTCCCATGTCCACTCTGACCTGGAGTGGTAATACTTGAAAAGTTCCAGCTGTACATTAGATCTTTTAATATTATTAATATTAGATTAGAATACTTGATGCAAAATACCAGTCAATTATTTGTTTTAAGAATGGGGAGTCTCTGTGATGTAATGGATAAAGTGCTCGACAGTGACCTCAAAGTCAGCGAATTTAAACTCCAGTTGTGCTATTATGTTCCCTTTGGACTAATATTCTTGGGGAAGATATGAACCCCCTCATTCTTTGCACAGTCGGCTGGGGCTGTAGAATACACTGACTGCTTCTCTGCAGAGGGGTAAGAGCCTCCCCACAAAGAGTATCTTGGATATAACACTAAACAATCTGATAGTGTGGCTCCAATAATGCTGGAGCTTTGGGGAATACAGAGTATCCTTTCATTGCCATGGCTCCCAGGTCCACTCTGACTTGGAGTGGTAGCACTTGATAGGGTCCTATATATGGGTTAAATAGAACTAAACTGTGTACTTATTATTAACTGAATTGTTTGAAAGACCCGCTTTTACATTTAACAGAGTGTAAACAAAAAACTATATTTATACTAAACTGAATTGTTTGAAATAGAACGGTTTAAATGTATAAAGATGAATTTGGCACGAAATAACCTAAAATGGTTGATGTGCCATAAAACCAAACCAAACTAAACCCCCTTATTCTCCCAGCTATGGGTTAAATGGTATTACTGCTGTTCCCCTACAAGGATGCTTTTGGCATAAAATAATCCATGAAGGTTGATATGCCATTAAACAAAGAAACTAATCCAAGATAATCCTCTAGTGAGTGGAATGCTGTATGATAGCGGATTAAAATATTTCAATGCAAAAAGCGCATCTTATATGTTGGGAAGTAGAAGCTGGTTAGAGTGTCATAGTTATTCTCATAGGAAATGAACACAGAGACCCGAGTTCAAATCCTGGATGAGGTGGTTTGCATTTCACATAGTGCTAATACACTCGGGTAAAGGCATGAATCCAACTATTCCCCTTTCAACAATGGATAGATAGATAGTAGAACAGACTCAGCTCTTTAACTTTTGTATGGCATCCAATGTAGGAGAAGGAAAACACTGAATTGAAATTTGTCAAAGTTTGTTTAAAAAATTGATCTTGTGTCACATCATGCTTGTTGTAGAGGGGTATATTATATATATATATATAATAATGAATAAGTATATATTAGATATATATATTTAATTCATGGAATTTAGACGGCGACCCCTGGGTTTTCATGGAGTTTTTTGCAAAACAACAATCATCAGGCAGTTAAGAAAATGAAAATTTCTTAACTGCCTGATGATTCCATGAATTAAATATATATATCTAATATACATTTATTTATCATTATATAATAGCTCTCTCCAAGATATTGAGCACTCTCCATATTATATTGCACTTGGTTCGACACTTACCCACAAAGTGATTTAGTGACAACCAACACTCTTATAATATATATATATATATATATATATATATATATATATATATATATATATATATATATATATATATACACACACACACACACATATATATATATATATACACATACATACATACACACACACACACACACACACACACACACCCCAACCCCTCCACCACAAGCAAGATATATATATATATATATATATATATGTGCATGCTGAGAAATACAGCATATTGTGAGCCAAAAATATTTACTTTCTTATGCCATGTGTTTTTTTTTATTAACTGCCCGAATGCTGCAATAATTCTCTTTAAATATATATCCATACTTCTTTCCTCTGAAATATCTCCACCCCAACCCCAGAGTTAGTGATCGAACCTCACCTTCAGTACTCTTTAACACTAAGGCTGAATCCACATATCTCAATCATTCCAATATTTGTGAATGGTTTGATTTGGTTTTATGACATATCAACCATCGTTGGTTTTATGACATATCAACCAAAAAAAATGTAGAGAAACCTGGCTAATAGCAAACACCATTACATAGAGCGATGTCATATAGGAGAATTACTCTCTATGGCTATAATGTTATGGGAGAGGAGATGGGCACTGCCAAGTAAATCCCAATAACATGAGAGCTACCATTAGGAGGATGGTTAAGGAGATACTCACTACCTCGTATTGCCCCGAAAGATGTTGTAAAAAGGAGGTACTTAGAAGAGCAACCTAATGATCTCAGTGCCTATCGGAAATTCCATCAGACAGTTAACAATTTTCTGAAATAAGTAAATATACTTGAAGTCGGAAAAAGATGGGTGTTATTTCTAGAAAGTTCTATTTTTTAGTTTTTTTAAACTTCCAAGCAACTACCATGAACCGCCTTGTCCAACCATTTGTAAACCAAAAAATCAACTTTACAAAATTCACAAAGGTGGTCATCAACCATCCTATTCTCCCAATAGTTTGTCCGCTAAGTCCAATAAAAAAAAAAGAAAAAAAGAAAAGAAAACATTTTGATAAAATTGTGACAGAGGGCAGGACATTTTGCAAATATTGGCACAGTTAAAGACAACAGATCTTCCAAGCCATATTAAGAGAACTGGAACATTTGTGAGGAAATATTTGGATAGGGCGGAACAAAAACAACTAAAAACTTCATCACCAACATATACCCCAAATCATCATCATCATGTCGTGCCGCCAGCACGGATACCCCTGACCCTCTCTCGCCACTTCTCCCTATTGTTCATCGCCTCTGGCGGGTCTTCAGGGCTACATCCCGTATCCTCACATAGCTGTTGAATGTATGTTCGAGCTGGTCGTCCTGCTTTTGCCCGGCCATATGTTGGGATCCATAGGAGTACATCACTTATGAGCTCGTCCCTGCTTCTCCAGCAGTGTCCTGCATGTCTGGTTTGTCTAACTTGGATAGTTTTTGTGATGGTAGGCAGGTGGCCGTATAGTTGGTGCCTTGTGGGGTGTTGCCGCCAATACCACAAATAGTACATGATATAGGAGGTGTTTCAAAAAATTTGATATTTGAGATGCCCAGGGTGTTTTAGAAAAAATTATATCACTTCATAATCTAATAATGCCGAGACTAGTTTTGATTGAAATGATCTCCAATTTTTACGACATGTGTAGAAATAACAAAAAAATCTGCTTAATGCTTTGCTTATCACCGTTTCTTTTCCAGCGAAAAATATTTCAGGGATACTAAAACTTTTTTTTTTTCATTTGACAATCGGGTTTTCTATTTAACAGAAGGCATGAAACTATTAGTAACAAAACAAAATAAGGGGAGATCACGATTCCTTTATATATATATATATATATATATATGTATATATATATATATATATATATATATATATATATATATATAAACACACACACACACACACACATATATATACATATATAAACACACAAACACACACAAGCATATATAAACACACAAACACACACACGTATATATATATATATATATATATATATATATATATATATATATATATATATATACACACACACATATATATATATATCTATATAAACACACACACACACATATATATATATAAACACACATATATATACACACACACACACACACACATACATATACACACACACAAACACACATACACACACAAACTTCTATCCATCTATCTACATGCGCATGCGTGCGTGCACACACACTTATATCTTACATGACCCCAACAACCCCGCAAATATTAGAAAAGTTTGAGTGGATAACACAAAAATCCTATACAGCACAAACTGTAAAAAAGACTCCATATTAGAAGCCATTCTTATAAACAAAACAAAAAACCCAGACTACCTACACTGAACAAAATCTCTTAATTTAGGTGTTACCATGCTTTAAACACATCTGACAAAAGTGTATTGTTCTACATCTTTAGCAATTCATGGTGAATCTGTGAATTCAACACATTCAAACCAACTTACAGTGCGTTCAAATACGTCAGTAGCACGCGGTGAACACTCTCATTCGAAATATTCATTGATCACATAAAACATCTTATAATCTATGGCCTGATCGTAGCCATATTCTCAACAATGATCAGTGAATGTCATAAGTATATTTACTTGGCCCTTATCAAGGATTTCAAAATATTCATTGATCACATAAAACATTTTATAATCTATGGCCTGATCGTAGCCACATTCTCGACAATGATCAGTGAATGTCATAAGTATATTTACTTGGCCCTTATCAAGGATTTCAAAATATTCATTGATCACATAAAACATTTTATAATCTATGGCCTGATCGTAGCCACATTCTCGACAATGATCAGTGAAGATCATAAGTACATGTATTTGGGCCTTATGATCAGAAATTTCGGACAATTATTAAACAGTTTTAGTCCTTATCGGTGATATCTCACTCACAAATAAGGAAAGGCTAATAAAAAATCTTAACTACAAATCCTTGTCTGTCATCTTTATTAAAATATTCCTACAAGAAAATTTGCTACCAAAACATATATATTGTCATCCACTGACAGACTGTTTCATTATATCACAACTCTTCAGCGTGGCTAGACACGTAGGACGCTTGAAGCTGGGATCGAAACCCGCCCTACTTTACGTTAGACTCAGTATCAGACCGCTCGGCCAACAAACGTACCATGTCAGCTAGGGAATTATAAGGTATTAAGTAGCAGCGGCAGCGTTCGTTTTGCTCACATTTTATACCTTACCGGATACCACACACACTTGTATTGCAGGTCATTTACAAGAATTGAAATAAATGGATATTGAATATGATAACCAAAATAGTAACTTGGAAAATTTTAACCTCTCTAATTGAGGTATTTGCGGGGATAAAGCTAACTTTGTGATAAAATAACTCGCAATCGATTGTAACACTTTCTTTTGACTTTTACAAGGCTAGATGGGTGGTCAGAGAGGCCCGATCCGATCAATCGACGGATCATGTCAAGCCTAAGTACCTATATGTAAATCTGAGAGAATTAACTTATATATTAGAAGTAAACGAAGACTATAAGAAGATAATCATTTAGTTTACAAGCTTAGATTATTCAGAAGATTCCACCTGCGATGGAAGATCTGGCATGTGTTCAAGATGAGATAAGTCGATTTATAAGAACACCCTTGTAAAGTCTTTATGTCTGAGGTAATGGATACTTGCTAGGTATGAACTATTACCAAAATGAATCGATAAGATGGATGATAATTAAAGACAGAGGGAAGACGAACATCCGCTGCTATGCCTGGTATATTCCTTTATTGACCAAATCCCCCGGATGTAGTAGGGGCCGTAACCCCTGTGGCATCAGAGGTTGTCTCCCTTTTGTAAGTTAGGATATTACAACCCTGTTCTGTTTTTTTTAATGTTTTTAACACCTTATTGCTTTGACCCTCTTTGCCCTCGCCTGAGAATTTAGAATTTATATAGGTCTTCCCATTTTAACATAAGTTTTTTTTTTTGCAATCTCTTGTCAGACATGTATAGTCACCTGAGGAGACGGAGTATGATATTCTCCAGCGAAATAAATTCATAATGACATTTTAACCGGGTTTGAGTTTCCTTCTAATTGCACACAATATATATACGAATCTTGAATAAATTCTCGCCGATTTTTCATCAATAGTAATGTTTTATTTTCAAAAATTAGTAAGAATACAAGTCACTGAAGGTATTGTCCATCGCTAGCCACTACTTTTTCCCCATGTTTCTAGCAGGAAAAGCGACACGTCTAGAGACGAATCACGAGTCGACCCATTTTTGGTATCTTCATAAGAATGAAAGTGCTGCTCAGTGAGGCCATGTGCCATCGATCGGAACAAGAGATAATTGGATGGGGCAATGTCTGGTGAATACGGGGAAGTGGAATAGAACTTCCGATTTGAGCATTTCTGAGTAGGTTTTCACCTGTTTTGCAACACGTGACCAAGCGTTGTCATGTGGTAAAATAATTTTGTCGTGTGTTTGCTCATATAGCGGATGTTTTTTTTTCAATGCTCGGCTCAAACGCATCAATTGTAGTCTCCCGTGATAGTTTCAGTCGGTTTGAGCCGCTCATACACACAGATGATCCCACCAAATGCAGAGCAGAAACTTCGAACCATAAATATTCGGCTTTGAAGCCGGTGTTGATGCATAGCTGGGCTTACTCCACAATCTTCTATGCTTAGGGCTATCGAAATGTATCCACTTTTCATCGCCAGTCACGATACGATGCAAAAAACCTTTTTACTGCTATTGAAGCAGCTATTCACACGTGACAAGACGCTGTTCAATGTCTCTCGGCTTCAACTCGTACGGCACCCAGTGTCCTTGCTTCTGAATAATTCCTAATACTTTCAAACGTTTCGAAACTGTTGTGTGATCAATCCTGCAAGTTCAGCTTATACCTGATATGAGTTTTCATGAAGTAATGCCTCCAATTCTTCGTCTTCAAACATTTTTGGTGCACCAGAGCATTCTTTATCTTCAACATCAAAATCATTTTTCGAAGCGTCTAAACCGTACTCTGCTTGCTCTTGGAAACTGTAGATTTCCAGCACAGATATCCCTGACCCTCTCTCGCCACTTCTCCCTATCATTCATCGCTTTTGGCAGGTCTTCAGGGCTACATCCCGTATCCTCACATAGCTGCTGTATGTATGTTCGAGCTGGTCGTCCAGCTATTGCTTGGCCATATGCGGGGGTCCATAAGAGTACATCACTGATGAGTTCGTCCTTGCTTCTCCAGCAGTGTCCCGCGTGTCTGGTTCGTCTAACTTGTATAGTTTTCGTGGCCGTATAGTTGGTGTCTTGTGGGGTGTTGTCGCCAGGACATGTTCAATATTGCTCTCAACATTCTTGTGTAATTGCCGTCTAGTTTCTTCTTCAGCCGTTTAGTTAGCATCCAAATAGTGCATCCATATATCAGTATCGATACGACCACTGCCTGGAAGAAACTGCATTTCATTTTATCGGTCAGGTCAGATTTCCATATGATCGAGAGCCTGTCGATAGCTGTCCATGCCTTAGTTAGTCGTGTGTCGATGTCTTTTTCGGTTGATGAGACGCTACTTCCTAGATAGGTGAATTTGTCTACTAGTTTCAGAGAGGCTTCGTCTAGTGTGGTAATGTCGCCTGTTTGGTTGTAACACATATATTCAGTTTTGTGTGCATTGACATGGAGGCCAATGCCTGCGGTGGCTCGTTCCAAACTATGCAGTAGTGTCTCGGCTTGGTTAGGCATATTTGCCAGTAACGCTATGTCATCAGCGTAGTCGGCACCGGTAATTGTTTTTGCGGGGTACCTTCTGCTTCTTTTCTTCGTCAGCTCAAAGCCATTTTCTCTGATTTTGTCAATCGAAGTTCTAAGCACGTAGTCTAGACAGATGATAAAGAGGTATGGGGCTAGCGTGTCCCCTTGTAGTACTCCTGCAACAATGCTGAATAAAGTAGTGCAGTAAAATTCCCCACAAATACACTTTCTTTGGTACGAAATCTGACATGTTCAACAATATAAAAAACAAAGTTGTTTACACTTTGTGAAATGACATTCTCTGAATTTCAAGCTTGCATGTAGTACTTTCTTATGAATGCATATCTGAAACTACATGCATGCCGTTCTGGGAACACCACCTGTTGGAACACAGCAAGAACTTATTCAAGATCCTTATATATGAGAAAAATGGAAATAAATCAGTTGTATATAAATATGAAAATACGATAAAACAAGATATTCAGAAAATGTATTTATCTATATAGGAATAATATGCCAATATTTAATGTTTCAGTGTTTTAAACCACCTTCAGGGCAATGTTATATGATATCTTATCCAAAAACTATTAACAAGATTTTTTAATACAAAAGAAAAAAAAAATGATTGGCATTTCCTTTTAGAAGCTCCTCAGATGCTGAGCTACAAACTTAGCCCAGCTGAGTTGGTAGTGCCTGGAGGAAAATCACCCTCCTAGACCAGGCAATCAACTTAAAACGATTAAAGAAAATAACTAAAATTCGCATTCATTATCCAAATAAATATAAGTCTTACATTTCTAAATTTATTCGTACATTACAAATGAAATTTTTTCAGTGAAGTATTTTGTGTATATATATATATATATATATATATATATATATATATATATATATATATATATATATATATATATATATATATAAGAAAAAAAACAATATTCAGTCACATTAGGATAATAAATTTATTTCCATCCTGTTAAGAGCAATGATATGAATCAAGGACTCTAAGATAATTTTTAACATCAGATCCAGAAAGAAAATTGGATCTGATGAAGTTTTGTTAAAAATTATCTTAGAGTCCTTGATTCATATCAATGCTCTTAACAGGATGGAAATAAATTTATTATCCTAATGTGATGAAATATTGTTTTTTTTTCTTGAAATAATATTATTTGCACTGTGAATTATTTACATTGAACTCTTGGCCAGGAATATTTAAATATTCGAAATTTGAATAATTTATTTGACCTGGCGGAATTGTTCTCTACTCCGGAATTACTGGATAGAAGAATACCTATATATATATATATATATATATATATATATATATATATATACACACACACACACATAATCTTGACATAATGTACTAAAACTTTATACAAACAGAAAACTTGGATTCAACTATCCATACAAAAATAACTTTCAGTCATTAGCTTCATTTTTTTCTTTTACTTACTGAATAGAACACTCACAATTCCCATCTTAATTGAATACAATTCACCCTCTCATTACATATTTTTAGCTTTTCCTTTTCCCTATTACTAAGATGTCAACCTACAGTCAATATATAATTTTTTAGATAAAATATAACTGTTCAATAACAGTAAAACAAAGGAAATGACACAAACTTTCATTTATCTTCCAAATAAAATTACTACATTTCTATATAATTCTTTTGTACATAATTGCAGATGTTTCCTCTACGACATATAGCCCAGTCGGCTGGGGCCGTAGAATAAACTGACTGCATCTTTGTAGATAAGTAAGACCCCTCAAAAAAAAAAAAAAAAGAACAAAAAAAAAAAAAGAACAAAAAAAAAAAGAAAAAAAGTGCCCTTGAGATGAAACTAAACAATCTGATGGTGAAGCTCCAGTATTGCTGGAACTTTGGGGAATGCAGAGTAAACCTTCATGGCCAGGAGTGGTAGCACCTGATAGGGTTCTATTTATGCATCAAATAGAACTGTTTGATCATTTAACTGTGTGTAAACAAATGACTGATGTTTAATTGAATCATTAGTGATACATAATAGTATTGGAACCATTTAACTGTGTGCAAACAAGTGTGTGATGGTGAATAGAACTATAAGTGTTAGATAGCAATATTTGAAACGTTTAACTGTGTTCAAATTCATTTAAAATTGAAATTACCAGCAAACTATTCCCTAACAAATCATATATGTATGTCCATTTAAATGGGTGCAATCAAATGACTGATGTCATATATACTTTTATATAGTGACACTTGAGACCATTTAACAGTAAAAAAGAGCTCAGGCTTGTTTAATAATGTCTTCTATAAAATGTGTTCATGAATCTTATATATTCAATATATATGTAAAAACAGGATTTGGCATTAAATAACCTATAATGGTTGACATGCCATAAAACTAAATCAAACCTACAGGATACTCTTGACAATAGTGTATATATCAGTAATATCCAGTAGGAGTCCAAAGACAATGGGTTTGGAATATTCGTATATAGAATATGAGGGATTTCATATAAACCTATAGGAGTGCTTGATGCTTGGCTATTATTATATATGCCTTTCAAGATGTACGTAAGAAAACTTACATGCAGTGCGTATATAATGTCAACAGAATAAAACTCAACCAAGGTTAAAGTGCCGAGATTAAAAAAAAAAAAAATCTAATTATGATACTATCAAAGATTTAGTTTTTCAACTTATTTCTTTATTAGTCGTCTAAATTTCTGAGATGAAACTTGATTTTTATCATTAAGGGTTTTTGGACAATTGTCTTCGTCTTTATTGTTATTTCTTCATTTAGTGAAATTAGTACTAAAAATTTACAAGATACTTCATTTAAATTATCTTCTTTTTTTTATTAATTATTCATATTTTTAATGTTCTTTGATAATTTTTCTAAGCATAATATTTCCTAAACCATAATAAGTGTTACATTATTCAGTATATTACATTATTCAGTATGTTACATTATTCAATATGTTACATTATTTAGTATGACTACAAAAGCAAAAAAATTCATAAATTATTCAAAATGAAAAGTTTTAAAACACAATACAAAGACATTAGTTATTACATTATTTATATTTATTCTTAATGTTTTAGTTATTATATTATTTATATTTATTTTTAATGTTCTTTGATAATTCTTTTAAGCATAATATTTCCTTAACCATGATAAGTATGTTACATTATTCAGTATATTACATTATTTTGTATGTTACATTATTCAGTATGTTACATTATTTTGCATGTTACATTATTTTGTATGTTACATTATTCAGTATGTTACATTATTCAGTATCTTACATTATTCAGTATCTTACATTATTTTGTATCTTACATAATTTTGTATCTTACATTATTTTGTATGTTACATTATTCAGTATATTACATTATTTAGTATGACTACAAAAGCAAAAAAATTAATAAATTATTCAAAATGAAAAGTTTTAAAATAGAATAGAAAGACATTAGTTTTTGAGAAAAAAAATCTTTAAGAATTTCTGATAAAGTTTATAAAAGAAGAAAACATAAATAATTTAAAATTTAGAAATTTTTAAAAATCCATAGAAAGTATGTTAGCCTTTAAAATTGAATTTTAAACACTAATTCAGTCCCATATGTTTTAAACAGAATGTAATGAATGGTAATAGAATTTCCTCATTTCATTTTTAAATTTGGATATAATTCAGGAGATATACATCACATTAACATCTGTCTAATGAAAAATCACAAAATTATTAGCATTGACATAATATTCAATTATCAATAAACTCATCTCCTGGATATTTTATTTTTTCATATATATGTGTGTGTGAGTGTGTGTGTGTCTTGATTGATCCTTGGTAGAAATGTGAATCTACATGTAAAAATAACATCTTTGTTGATGTGATTTTTGCAATAAAAAGTGCAACAAGCACTGGTATTCACTCAAGGGCCCCACCTCTAATCCCCCCCACACACACACACACTCCCTGGCTCTGAAAATTTAGGAAGAGGCTCCATTTTGGGGAAGGAAAGAGCAGGCAGATTCTTAACATTCTTTTGTAAGGAGGAAAGGTTCAGGTTGGGGCCTATGCTAGTATTGTATCAGTGATGGTGGCTGCAGACAATGGAAACAGAAAAGCCATCCCTGATTCACTACCCACACAAACAGAAGAAACACAGTGGGGCCAAGACAGTGGATAGCTAAGATAAGGGAAGCAGAGAAGGGTGGTGCGAAAAAAGACATTAGATGGAGTGGAGAAAAAGGAAAAAAAAGATAAGATCGAAAGAAATGCTGACAAAGAAAATGAGATAGAGAGAGAAAAGCAAAGAGGAGGGGGCAGATAAAAACTGCAGTTGAATATTTAGGAAGGGAGACAGAGAGAGGAGCCAAATATGTAAGGAGAGAAGGCAAGAAGATGGAAAAAGAAGAGGGAGAAGGAAGAGTAGCCAAAAATGTAAAGGGAGACGGTAAGAGGAAGATAGAAAAAAAGTTGGAGGAAAAAGAGAGTAGGAGGAGGAGAAGTTTTTTTTTTGTTTATTTGTTAATGGTATATCAACTTCTTATGGGTTATCTCAAGTGGATATTTGATTTGTTTCTAAATGCTTGATTGTAATTAAAACTATTTTCAATGTTTCATTGCATTTCTTTTATTTGTCTATAATAATTTATTTGCACGTAGGAATACTTAATATGATTTAGTGATCACCAATGGTCCGGGAGTCCTAGGTTCAATCCCTGGTCGAGTCATTCCAAAGACTTAAAAATGGAACTTGATGTCGGTTTGCTCAGCATTTTAAGGTGGGGATCAAGGGTAAAGTGGAGCAATCCAGGGAATGGAGTAGTAGCTATTGAAAAGGGAGCCTTCAGGTCACCATCGACTAAGGTCACAAACTTATATGGCTTATAGTAACTAATACAATTTACTAATAAGCTGGTCTAGTCTGCTGGGGCTGTAGAATACACCAACTGCATCTTTGCAGAGGGGTAATATCCCCTCAATGACACTAAGCAATCTGGTGGTGTGGCAATAGTAATGCTACAGCTTCATTGCCATCGCTTGGGCCCGGAGCGGTAGCACCTGATAGAGTTCTAGCTATGAGTCAAATAGAACTGTTTGACATTTAAATTGAGTGTAAACAAATGACTTATGTTAAATTGAAATGTTTGAAATAGAACTGTTTGATCATTTAACTGTGTGTAAACAAATGAATGATGTTTACTTGAACTGTAACTGATACATCACAATACTTGAAAACATTTAACTGTGTGCAAACCAATGATTGATAGAAAATTGAATTATTCTCATTTGATTAAAATAAGGGGAAACATTTAAGCAATTAAGCTTGTTTAAAAAAGTTATTTACAAAATGTGTTTAGAAACCCAATATACGTATTTAATATATATGTATATAAATGTTGAGAGCAATATTGAACAAGTCCCGGCGGCAACACCCCACAAGACACCAACTATACGGCCACTTGGCTCCCATCACAAAAACTATCCAAGTTAGACAAACCAGACACGCAGAACACTGCTGGAGAAGCAAGTACGAACTCATCAGTGATGTACTCCTATATGGCCAAGCAAAAGCAGGACGACCAGCTCGAACATACATACAGCAGCTATGTGATGATACGGGATGTAGCCCGGAAGACCTGCCAAAAGCGATAAATGATAGGGAGGAGTGGCGAGAGAGGGTCAGGGGTATCCGTGCTGGCGGCACGACATGATAATGATGATGATATATGTAGGTGCCTGTGGTGTAATGGTTATCGTCGTAGGAAATGGACACGGCGACAGGAGTCCAAATCCTGGACGAAACTAATAGCATTTCACATAGCACTAATACCCTTGGGAAAGGTATGAATTCAATTATTCTCCCTCCAGCTATGGGTAAATAGTAGGGCAGGTAGGTTCTACAGCCTTGGTAAGGCAACTAGTTTAGGAGAAGGAAAACTCTGAATTCAAACCTGTTAAACTCCGCTTAAAAATTGACCTTGTGTTATATCCTGCCCGAGCGGAGGGGTTGGTAAATATGAATTTATATGTATAGAATTGATTCAGTATTAAATAACCTACAATGGTTGATATGCCATAAAATTAAACTAAACCATACATATTTAATATATATGTATAAAGAGAATATGGCATTAAATAACTTACAATGGTTGATATGCCATAAAAGCCAACCAAACCAAATATAAATACTTAATATATATGTATAAACAAGATCTGGCAATGAATAACCTACAAGGGTTGATATGCCATAAAACCAGACCAAACACAATCAACTAATAAATATTTTTAATCAAGTTATTTGGTATGAGAGAATTTTTTTTAAGGAATGATGGAATTGTAATATAATGGCCGAGGGATTTCGTTTTATGCCTTTGGGTTTAGTTAGGCTGAGAACCTTTCGGCTCAGTGCATGGGTTACTTAGGTGCAACATTAACACAGGTGTTTACGCGCGTGCGCGGAGCGGACGTGTCACTCAGAGATGTCACAATAGCCCAGATGGGAAACGGGGCTACAGAGTGCGAATGACGTCACGCACCGGAAGCGCGCGGAGGATTTTGGGAATTTTGAAGGAAGTTAGTTGAGTTGAGAACTGGACACCGAACGAGAAGAGTCGACTTTCGGGGCTCGCTGAGGCCAGACGAATTTGTGCGCTACGGGTGCCGCACGAGATGGGGGTGGGGAGGGGCAGATGGTAAAGCCAGAATAGAAAGAATGTGTATCTCTCTCCTTATGTCGAAGAACCTTTAAACTCAAAGGGAATAAAAAGTTTCGTACCTGAACTAAGAAGTCGTAAGTGTTTTTCGTGTTTCGAGATTCCTCTGTTCTATGTATATATGTTATGAACATTCTATGTAACATAATTGCTTTAAAGAAAGATGCCAATTATCTGAAGTTTTAATTGTTTACTTTTAATTCTGTCAACTCAGGTACTTGATATCTGATCAACTCAAGATTACACAAAACTTAGATGCGACTTAAATTCTATTATTATATTCCCCCCGCACTTAATATGATAAACAGAAAAAAAGAAAATTATTACAGTTAAAATTCAGCTGTTAAGTTGAAACAAAAATATATTCTTTGAAAAACTGAGAGTAAAACATATTTGAGATTTTTAAAGATTAGTTTTTAGGTTGGTTGGTTATATTTTGCAGCATATCAACCATTGTAGGTTATGTAATGCCAAATCTTGTTATATATATATATATATATATATATATATATATATATATATATATATATATAATTTCTTAGCAAATAGTTTGTAGGTAGCAATTTTTAGATGATCCAGAGCTCATTCATTTGCACTCAATAAAAAAGGTTACAAGTATTGCAATCTAATACTAATAATTTAATTCAACAGTTATTTGTTTGCGCGTACAGTTAAATGGTTTCAAGTTTGGTGGAACATCAACCATTGTAGGTTATTTAATGCCAAATCCATTTTTATACATATAAACAGTTCTATTTTAAACAATTCAGTTTCACATAAGTACACTGTTTAGTTCTATTTGACCCATAGATAGTGCCCTATCAGGTGCTACCACTCCGAACCAGAGTGGGCCTGGGAGCGATGGCAATGAAAGGGGTACGCTGCATTCCCCAAACTCCAGCATTACTGGAACCTCACCATCAGATTGTTTAGTGTCATATCCAAGACACTCGTTGGGGGTGGGTCTTACCCCTCAACAGAGAAGCAGACAGTGTATTCTACAGCCCAAGCCGACTGGGCAAAAATAATTTCAAGTACTGCAATCTAATACTAATAATCTAATTTAACAGCCATTTAAGTGGTTTCAAGAATAAAAAAAATATTTGTAATTGACTCATAGATAGGATCCTAACAGTTATTACCTCTCCGGATCAGAGTAGAACTGGGAGTAATGGCAATGAAGAGGGACTTGAAAGTTCCAGGATTAGAGCTTCACCATCAAATGGTTTAGTAGTCATATAAAGACACTCGTGTGTGGAGCCTTACCCTTCTACAGCCCATCCAGCAGTGTCAACGGATTGGGCTGGATTATTTTTCATCATTTCAGTCAGAAATATATTCATGTTATTTGAAGGATTTCTTTTAATGCTGATTTTCATGGGTCCCGAAAGAACTAACCACCTTTTTTTCTTCTTTTTCATGTAACATTATCATAAGTACTGTTATCAAAATTCATCTAAACCAAAATTTTACGGCATAGAAATAAAACAGAACTATAAAACTTAGTGAATTACTGTAATTTTTTTTATGGTGGTTCTGGTCAGGATGTTGAGTCTAACCAAAGTCAACGACAAATGACTGGTTCAAATAGAATTTGTATAACTTTGAAATAAACAGAGTTAAGAGAATAGCTTAGTGGACTGAGCCCTTAAAACCCCTATAACCAGAGACGCCACTGAGATATATATATATATATATATATATATATATATATATATATATATATCAGTGGCCTCGTGAGTAAAGTGTTCGCCAGTGGTCTGGGAGATCGAGATTCAAACTTAGATTGAGTTATATCAAAGACTCAAAAAAGTGGCACTTGATACCTCCTTGCTTAACACTCAGCATAATAAGGTACGTATCAAGGGTAAAGTGGCGCAATCCAGAGAAAGAAGTAGCGGCCTTCCCTACACCTCGGTGTGGTAACTATTGAAAAGGTAACCTTCGAGTCGCTCTCGACTATGGTCGCCAACTTTACTTTATATATATATCAGGTTAAACAGTATCAAGTATCATTAGTATTCTTCTACAAGACTGGTTTAGGCATTAAATAACCCATTAAGGTTTATATGCCATTAAACAAACAAACTAAACCCAAATATTCAGAAGGTGTTTTTATTTATATTTTATGATATGGCAAACTTAATGTTTCGGGTTTTTTTTTTTTTTTTGGTTTTTTTTTGTTAAGCCATATCATAATGCATCAATTGAAAATTATTTTCAAAATATTTGAAAATAACTCTAAATGTTTAGCATATCATCCTATATAAATAAATACATCCTAAAATATTTTATTTTTTTTCATTTCTGGATTTACATTCTGTCAGATTTCTCATGTTTTTTGTTTCATTTAACAAGTAAAAACTTAAATGTTTCGTTTTTTGTTTTTTTTGTTAAGCCATCTTTAAGGTGATATTAAAAAGCCATATCATAATGCATCGACTGAAGATCATTTTCAAAATATTTGAAAGTAACTTTTGGATGAAGCTAACGCAAAATGTTTGACATATTATCCTATATAAATAAATACCTGAATATTTTGTTGTTTTTTTTTTTTTTTGATTTCTGGATTCACATTCTGTCAGATTTTTCATGTTTTGTTTTATTTAACAAGTAAAAAAATTAATTCAAATAAAATTCAGAAGGTACACCATGTATACACTCACTGATTAAGGTTTAACAACACAAAAACAATGTAAATGTTGGGGAAACAATCAGACTATAAATAAAATCATCTTCTGAAGATCTTGTGTTTTTTCATTATATATATATATATATATATATATATATATATATATATATATATATATATATATGTATGTATGTGTGTGTGTGTGTGTGTGTGTGTGCACGTTCAGATAGCAACTCTACCTTATAAAAAAAATCTCCATTCAATCCTGTGTGGGAGAGGACAATATTCTTTGGAGATAAGAGGAGGAAGAAGAAAAAATACTAACACACATTTCTCTATATCAATAATGAATGTGAATTGTCATTAAGTCTCTGTCAGGGGATACAGATATGCAAGAAACAGTGAGATTTTCAACTCTGCTATAAAAAAAAAAAAAAAAAAAAATCCTACAAATTCTTTCCAACGCTTTGTTACACAACTTTACTCTTGGGGGTGGCAGGAAGAAAAACACCCATTCCCAAGATGCCCGCTCATGGTGATTAATAGGTGTATCCAACTGATCTTTATTATTGTGTTTCAATACAAATAGATAAAACAACCCCCATTAAGATATGACATGTGTCTTTTTAAACTCTCTCTCTCTCTCTTATATATATATATATATATATATATATACATATTGCACTTGGTTCGACACATACTCACAAAGTGATTTAGAGACAACCAACACTCTTAATATATATATATATATATATATATATATATATATATATATATAAAGAGAGATCTCAACTCTACCGTACTAAAATTCCCACACATACCATTTGGTAGAGCACATATTTTGAGCGTTATAGGAAAAAAAAAATTCCCTAGATACCTGTTCATAGTGCAATGAGCAACAGGTAAATCAGAAGTCATTAGTATTATTAGTAGTATGCAAGCTGTTGGAAATGAAGACAACATCTTTCCTCCTATATATGAGTTGATGTTTATCATTGATATCTCACTAAATTGCATTCAGTAGTGAGATACCAGTCCTGAGGCTCTGAAGAGTGTGCCGTCCCAGCACCACCTTCGTTGCCTACTCTCAGGTCGACTCTGACCTCAAATGGTAGTACTTGTCCTAGTCTCATCTATAAGCCAAATAGATGTTTAAAAATTATTAATATTTGATAGGAATACTTGAAGTTATATAAATGATCAAACAAATGGTTATTATCACCTAATAGGAATATTTACTTGAAACCATAAGATTGTGTGTACATTTTTAAGATATAAGTAGGTGACCTTAGTCAAGGGGGACCCGAAGGCTCCCTTTTCAAAAGCTACGACTCCGAGGTATAGGAGGGGGCGCCACTCCATTCCCAGGATTACTCCACTTTGCGCTTGATCCTCACCTTATAATGCTGAGTGCTAAGCAAGGCGGCATTAAGTACTATTTTTTGAGTCTTTGGTTTGGCTCGACCTGGGTTTGAACCCTGGCTTACTGGACCATTCGCAAACACTCTAGGCCAATATATCGTATATTTTCTTTAGTTCTCGCGATGGAATTACCGGTTGCCACTTGTATAATGCAAAGCTCTTCTAATAAAATGAGCACTCGTTAAACGTTTCTGTGTTCGTATTGTTGATATGAT
>CAUZXS010006708.1:0-52500 GCA_963585895.1 Sepioteuthis lessoniana | reverse complement strand
TATGTATGCCAGACTTCTCAACTCCCCTTGTGAGTATTCTTGTATGCCCAATTTGTTCCATTCAGTTGACGACAATGATTTATCTTGGAGAGTATCATAGCAGCTTGTTCCTCTCTCTCTTTCTCCATATATATATATATATATATATATATATATATATATATATATATCTATCCTGCTTTAATAAACCAAAATATTATAATTTCAGGTCTCCAGAGTACGGAAGCGCTACATGTTACCAAATGGCTACTCTTTTTTGGCTCCTGAATGCCAGCAGCAACAACAGCAACCAGTTGACCCTTCTCCAGCCACAGATGTTTATCATTTAGGACTCATGACTTTGTTGGTAAGTTTTTACATTTTCTTAACTTCTGACTTCAGTTATTTCTTATGCTACTTCTACAGTCTCTGAATTCTTTCAAATGCATTTTAGGTTAAATGTAGAAAATTGATGCATAATCTTTTATGCAGGGTCAATTTCAACTAATGCTATACAATCTTTCTAATATTTTTTTTTTCTACCTAAACCTAGCCTTCTATAAAAGGAAAATACATAAAGTACAATCACTTCCTCTCTTTTCAGAAATTTGTTGGGAAGAAATGAAGCAACAGCTAGGAATAGAATTTTTCAAAATTTCTCCTGACCAATATATGCCATTACATCTTGCAGAAATGTGATCATTCTTGTTTATTTATTTTAATAAATGAAACTCATTTGTAAGGTGTCCTTACTATAGATTTATGAAAATCAGTTGAAGAGACTTGGATACCAGCACTGATACCTTTTCTCTCCAGTCAGCTGGGGCTGTTAGAATACACTGACTGCATCTCTGCAGAGGGGTAAAACTCCCTCAATGAGTGTCCTGATATGACACAAAACAATCTGATGGTGTGGTTCCAGTAATGCTGGAGCTCTAGGGAATGTGGAGTATCCCTTTATTGCCATTGCTCCCAGGTCCACTCTGGTCTGGAGTGGTAGTGCCTGATAGGGTCCTATATATAGGTCAAATAGAACTAAACTGTGTACTTATGTTGAACTGTTTGGATGGTCTGAGGATGAAATCCAGACCCAAGGTCCGAGACAAGGTATGTAGGTTTTCCCGGACTCAAGTGGATGATGTCTACGGAAAACTCAGCAGGGAATCCAAATTCATTTTTAGTACCGCTTGAGAAGCGTTATCTCGCAGAGGTTTGGAGATTAGACAAAAATGCATGGTGGTCAAAGCAATTTACATATAATTCATGGGCGGGGCCAAAAATTGTCTTTTCTCTGCCTTACTCGATATAAGCAGTCAGCCCGAAGCAGCAGACACAGACATTTTAGCGGAGAGAGACACAGACATCTTCAGCGGTCAGAGAGAGACACCGAACAATGCAAAAACTGCTTGTTGAATCTTGCTGGTCCAATCAGAACCAAGAGATGGGAATAGAATCTTTGTGAATCCAGATAATTTTGTCAACAAAGCCGAGAAAGCAAACCGCTAACTAGTAGATGTGTCTGTAATGAAGATCCGTAGTTGTCTCCCTTATATCGTCTGGATATATCAGACTGATTTCATCTTTCTCTCTCTCACTTCCAACCAAACAAGTGAATCTCGTGTCACCTTGTTGTGCTCGTGCAATTTCTTTTGTGGTGATATAAAGACAGTAGCCTTAAAAAGGTTTTATTATACAGGAATCAAGTGTTGCTCGTTTCTTTTTGTGTCCTTGTGGTTGCGACAAGAACCCTTTTCTTTGCAAATAGATTCCTTTCGGCATGGAACCCAGCCTGATCAACCTCCACCATCGGACCCTTTTGAGGGGCCAAGATACTGCCATTTGGATAAAAAAATATTCACAACATGGCGAATAATGGTGGTTCTTCAGCTCAACAAAGGGGGCCCGAGTGATTTTATTTCACCCAAAACCGCCGGAGAGTCAAGATACAGCAGCTGGCAGCTATATCAGACTGTGCCTGTTAGCAGAAACGATTTTGTTTACATTATTTTGACTAATTTTACTTATGTTTGTTTTTACAGTGGCACCAACCTGGTGATCAAGTTTCCAGTTTATCTCAGTTGTCAGAAGCGAATTTTGTAAGTATTTATTTCATATTATATTTGCTGATTAAATAGAATAAATTTTAAGGTTTGGAATATATTTTTAACATTTAAAAACTTGTCATGCAATTTTATTCATTATTTACTAATATCCTCATCTTTTGACATTTGTACCAAAACTTGGATAGTGTACTATGGTCTTGAGGTGTACAATAAGATCTTATAACATCCAAGTAGTTTAAATATAATTTATTATGGGTGGACTAATTATGTTCTCATCCCTTGTTTTTATTTATTTTCTTTTGTCATATCAATTGTCACACACTTTTGTTTTGCGGTCGTTCAGCTTCAGATGGATGCCATATGCCCGCCTCACTGGCATGCTCTGGGTAGGTGGTATTAAGCATTTCATTGCATTCACTTTGTTCCAGGACCCATCAATCCAACCAGTACCTGCTTCATGGCTTGACACCTGAAGCACCCAAATCGGTGAATGCAGACAGGACTGAACATTTTTAGTCTGGCTAGACATGAGTTTTGATCCATCCATGGCTCCCCACCATAAGATGGCCTTGTGCCATATCCTGATTTGGTTGGCAGTCAGTTAAATCCATTGTCCTTAGTGATTCAAACAACATATACAGATGTTAATAGGAAAAAAAAGTTTTGGAATTCTTACTCTTAAAAAATGAAACAAGTCGTGTTAAATTGTAATGTTTTGTTTGTAAATATATATACTTTTTATGTCAAACTGTTACATTATTTTTGAAGATCATGCATAAACAAATTTTTAAGAAATTATTACTTATAATGTTAGGCTTGTAATATGTTATATTGTCAGCCAACACCAGTGAAGCTATTTTTGCAACATTGTCTCCAAGAAGATCCTAGGATGAGAGTTTCAGTCAATCAGTTGTTGGCATCAGAATACCTAAACATCAACCTAGATTCTGCAACTTCTGTTTTAACAGAACCTGTAAACAATTGTACAAATCCAAACAACCAACAACAGAATTGCATGTAAGTAAATCAGCTTTGTGTTGATTATCAAAATTTCTTTTCTCTATTGATGTGTTGTATGATAAAATGTTCATGATTTTGTTTTGATATTTACAAAAAAAATACAATTAACTGCAGTTAAGATAATAGTTATTGTCATAGAGAATAGAATTGGTAATCGGTTCAAATCTTGGACAAAGCTGTTTGCATTTCACTTTGTGCTAATGGCCTTAGAAAATGCACGAATCTATCTGTTCTCTTGCCCAGTCAGCTGGGGCTGTAGAATACACTGACTGCACCTCTGCAGAGGGGTAAGACCCCCCCTCCCCCGCCAACGAGTGTCCTAGATACGACATTAAACAATCTGATGGTGAGGTTCCAGCAATGCTGGAGCTTTGGGGAATGCGGAGTACCCCTTCATTGCCATTGCTCCCAGGTCCACTCTGGCCCGGAGTGGTAGCACCTGATAGGGCCCTATCTATGGGTTAAATAGAACTAACAGCATACTTATGCTAAACTGAATTGTTTGAGTAAACTGAATAGCTTGAAATAGAAATGTTTTTCACAATTAAACCGTACTTACATTTAAACTGTGTACTTATGCTAAACTGAATTGTTTTAAATAGAACAGATTATTTAGATAAAAATGGATTTGGCGTTAAATAACCTACAAAAGTTGATATGCCATAAAACCCAACAAACCAAACCAACTATCTGTTCTCTCACCCCGCCATGCTATGGGTAAGTAGAGATGGGTTCTTTTAGCTTTAGTTTGGCAACTTGTCTAGGAGAAGGTAAATTGAATTCAAATTAGCTTTTACCCTACTTAAAAATTGACTTTGTGTCACATCCTGCCGGTGGTTGAAGGGGTTGGGTAAATTGATTCCCCTCTTTTATTGCTCAACCCTATAATTCTCATTTATCATGCAGTATTTCTACTTATTTCCATGAGTTTGAAGATTTTTCTATTGAATTCCAACACTATATCCAATATTTTGTGCAATGACACTACAATGTTTGTTTTTCTCAATGAGAGATATTCATGTGAAAGGGATACAGAATAAGTTTCACTGGGTTTGGTATGCTGTTTCCTTCACTAATGAATATGGAAACTGCAAATCTACTTTATTATTTTTCTTGTATATGCTGAGGGGTTGATGAGTTAAAGATATTATTCTGGGATGGAGTGGTCCTGGGAGTAATGGACACCACACTCTTTAGGACTTGTGCCACACTAATGGCATCAAAACACACTTTTTTTTTTTTTTTTTTTTTTTTTTTTTTTTAATGGAAACTTAACCATTTACAGAGGTTGCAGTTGGCATTGTTTCATGTTTTGCTTATTTGTCCAAATTATTACTTACCTATTTGCAGCTAACAATTTTTTCTTTCTTTTTTCCCTTTTTATAACAACTCATCAACTGCAAGATCTTCTGCAAGTGACAACTCTGTTCCACAATGCAACTCCCCTTTAACCTCCCTAGCTGGCAGTCACCCCAATAACTACACCTCAAGCAATGGCCCTACCTGTGAACCAGCCACACTCAAATCCAACAGCTCCATGGTCACTAGCCTGTATGATAACTTACACTCTCCTGTCTCTAACGTTGTACAGCAACTGTCCAAAATGATGCCACTTTCGGATCTCTACCCTGGCCTCAGTAGTCTGCAATTTGATGATAATCTTCATGCTATATACGACCAGTCTGGCGACCAGATGGACATGCCCTCTTTGGCATTTCAACCAATGGACAAACCCGATGAGAATGGTGCTCCTGGCCTGCTTACAACAAACTCAAATCACAAGGAATTTTTTAACAATCAGATAGGGGACTGTAGCCTGGATGCAACACCTCCAATAACTCCACTCCAGGCTGATTACTCACAGGCCAGTACTTTTTCAACATCTGGTGGGGTGACATGTGGTTTCCCTGCCAGTGTGGGAAATGGAAATGGGTTGTGTACGGATGTTCACTGCAATGGTGAAAGTGCACCAGTGCAAAACAGCAGAGATTCAAGCCAGTTGCACTGTACTGAATCTATTTCACCTACTTCCCCTCTGCCTCACATGGACTCTTCCAATTCAGGTGGGTCTCTTGTATTCAATCCCAACACTTGAAAGAGAGGCAAACCAGAATATTCCTGTATTTCTTTTATTTTATTGGGGTACCGTATATACTTAAGTATCACCTGATACCATTTGTTGACTTTGGCAGCTTGAAATTGTAGGACTACAAATTGGCCTAGGACTAGCCATGGCCAACTATTTGCGCACACACACACACACACACACACACAGTGTGTGTGCAGCTTATATAGTGTATCTCTTTAACATTAGGCTAAAATTGGGTCTTATAGAGTAGCATGATACAAGAGTATATACGGTAACAAATCCCAAAAGATTTCTATCATTTTGTTTTTTAATCTTTTGTTTTTAGTTTCTTGATTCTATGTTTAATTTCTTCCCCATGCACACATGTGGGTGTATATACATATGTGTGGAAGTAAATAATGGAAAAGAATCCGACAGTATGGAGAAAAATTGAAAAAACAAAGTAAGTCAAAGTGAAGAATTTACTGTGAAAGTTGACGCTATAACGTTTTGGTTTTTTGTGTGGGGGATATATACACACAGGTTAGTGGACTGGGAGACTGAGGTACAATCACAGGTAAAGTCATACTGACTCAAAAAAATATTAACTTAACACTCAGAATTATAAAGTATGGATCAAGAGTAAGTTGAGCAATCCAGGGAAAGGAGTAGTGTCCTCTCGACACCGTAGTAGAGTAGCTATTGAAAAAGGAGCCCTCTGGTCACTCTTGACTACAAACTTATATAAGCATGCGCGTGCACACACACACACACACACACACTTTATATATAGAAAAAAAAATCCACTTTCTTGGTATTATATATTCATTTCAGGCTCTTATAAGTTCTTATCATTTTTTATTTTTTTATTTTTATAAAAACATTCTTCAGATGAGACATTCAAAATTTTAAATGTTTTCATATTCCTTCTGGTGAGAATTGAATTTGAAAAAAATTTTTATTTTTTAAATTTAACAATTTATTTTATCTATTTATTAAACAAGAAAAAAAATTAATAAAAGTTGAAGAATTATTTTTAACACACACACACACACACACACACACACACACACATATATAATGTGTGTCAAAAATAGATATCTTCAACTTTTATTAATTTTTTTTCTTGCTTAATAAATGGATAAAATAAATTAAATTTGATAAAAATGAATTTTTTACAAATTCCCTTCTTGCCAGAAGCAGTATGAAAACCTAATTAAATTTTTGAATGTCTCATCGGAAGAAGGTTTTTATTTTTAAAAAAAAAAAAAAAAGTTATAAGACCTTATAAAATCCTGAAATAAATTTGATACCAAGAAAGTGAATTTTTTTCTTTGTCTTTATATAAAAGATTTTTTTAGCTCTACATGTTGAGTGTTGATGTATCATTAATCCCAAATTAATTATACATCAATAACTTAGTATTTGAGCACTTGTATAGGATTCTCCTACCCCTTGGATTTCATATATATGTATGTGTGTGTGTATATATATATATATATATATATATATATATATATACGCACACACTATAAATCAAGAGAAAGAATTCAATTTGGTAATTCCATTATGAATTTATTTCAGTCCACTGGTGTTATTGGGACCTCCTTAGATAGAGCAGTTACATATTTGAATACAATCCAAAAACATTCACATTGCTTCCAGCAAAAAAAAGAATTTACAAATTAAATTTTATTTCAAAAATATATTCCCATAGTAAAAAAAATTTATATAACTATATATTAAGAATTATAATGTTTATGAATTCTTTTTATTTTCTTTTTTTATCAATGACCTATCGTTAAGATATTACTGTGTTCTAAAAATGGTATGATACTACAAATTATGTGAATAAATAACCTAAATATCAAATAAGTAAAAAAAATAAAAAAAAATTTTAATCCCTAATTTCATTAATGTTGCAGTAAATTTTAAAAATTGTAATCAATATAAACATTTTATCTAAATATAAATTGATGTCAATTTAAAAGATAAGTCTACTATTTTGAAATTTATAATAAATATTGGATTAATGTTTCTAAGAAATCCTGTCTTTCAAATAATTAACAAATCAAATTAGTAGCTGTAAATATAAATCTATTTTATCAAGTTGTTAAGGATTTGTTTATATTTACTAAAACATTCAAATATGTAATGATTAATATATAATAAATTCTTCCAAATTTAAATAACAAATATCTTACATAAAATTTCAGAATAGTAGTAGACTTTTATCTATTAAATTAATATCAATCTATGTTTAGATTAAATGTTTAAGTTGACTTTAATTTTAAAAATTTACTGTAACAGTAACGAAATTAAGAATTATATTAATTTTCATTTATTTGATATTTAGGTATTATTATGATAATTTGTTATATCTCACGATTTTAGAACAGTAATATCTAAAATTATAGGTCATTGGTTGAAAAAAAAAATGGATAAACATTATATTTGTTAATATATAGTTATAGTTCAAATATGAAACTGTTCTCCATCTGAGGAGGTCCCAATAACACCTGTGAACTGAAATAAATTCATAATGGATTTACCAAATTGAATTCTTTTTCATCTGATTTATAAAAATCGTTTTTGCTCAGTACATGAGTTTTGATATATTTATACTGAAAATATTTATATATTTGATAGCCGTTGGTGTTGGATGTTCTACATTTTCCTTGGATAATTACCTTTTTGTCTAATCCTTAGACGTGTGTGTATGTGTATATATATATATATATATATATATATATATATATATATATATATATATATAATTTTATACACAAGAGGGCAACCCAAATGCTCCCTTTTCAATAGCTACTGCACTGATATATACATAGTGTACTACTCTTTTCCCTAGATTGTTCCACTTACTCTTGATCCATACCTTATAATACTGACTGTAGGTCAAGGAGGCATCAAATACAATTTTTTTGAATACTCTAACTTATGCATGTATGTGTGTTTTATTTATATATAGTGCCTTGTATGGTATAATGGTTAAATAGCTAGCTGGCAATTACTAGTGAGTTCAATTTTCACTGGGTGTTCTATACCTCTATAGCTTAATAACCACACACCTTTTTTTTTCTTTTTTTTTTTTTTTTTAAACATCATTTAGTGATGAATATTAATCCCATCAACTAAATGTTATATAGGGATTAAAATTCTGTTAATTACACTTCAAGCTATGGACTTATTGATCCGCTGTAGTAATTTAACCAAAACTCAACTATCATGCACAGAAAAATATAAGACTTGGTAACAAACGCCTTTAAAATTGAATAACCTCATGTGACACACACACAATTTCATTGTGTAATGGATATAGTTTTTACTTATGTTTTTACTATGTTAACTTATTTGTCTGATTCATTTCACCAAAAACTGAAGACACAGAAAAATAAAAGGAGATAACTTTGATGTTTGAATGGTTATTTTAAATTCTGTATTAACAATTCGAGTTGGGTTCATTTATGATGATAAATTTCTTTCATAAATATTTTTCAAGATTATCAAAGAACTTAAGTGAATTTTGAAATATCTTTTTTTTTTTTCTTTTTCTTTTTTCCTGCCACCAAAAAAATTCATCATTGAAATCTTTATTCAAATAATAATGTTGCCTAATACAAATTTCAATATTGTGATTGCCTCCCATTTGTTTTATGCTTTTGTAAGGAAACAAGGAGAGTTAAGCAAACAAAGAAACTGAAGATATTCCCTGTCCATCACATTCAGTAAGATTTATATAAACTTACATATATATTAAGGGGATTCCCCATGGCATAATAGTGTGTGCTGGACTACAGAATTGTTTTCTGTTTGAATTCCAGTTGTGCTATTACTTGTTGGAGAGGTAAGGTATGAAACCTTTTATCACCTTGGCTACGAGTTAAATAATATTACTCTTGGTCTTCTACAAGGATCGGTTTAGCCTTAAATAACCCATGAAAGTTGTAATACCATTAGACAAAGAAACCAGAACCTGAGATTGATATATCTCGAGTAAATAAGGACTGTGAATATCTCAAAGAATGAGTGCTCAATGCACTGCTATTTAATTCAAAATAAACCTGCAGAGCAAAATATATTTTTGTCTAAAAAAAAAAAAGAAAACGTAGAAATAGTATTTTATTTCCTTAAGCGAAATAGATTTATTATGGAATACTATTTCTAAATTTCTTGTTTGTTAAACAAAAATATATAAGTTGGCAACCTTAGGGCAGGGCACTACTCCTTTCTCTGGATTTGATCCACTTACGCTTGATATGTACCTTTATAATGCTGAGTGTTAAGCAAGGAGGTATCAAGTAATTTTTTTTTTTTTTTGTCTTTGGTATGACTTGACTTAGGAATGAACCCTGGTCTCCCAGACTATTGGTAAATATGGTACTTATGCATCTATGTTACTGCGATAAAGTCGAACTTTCCCAAGTGTTTCCGGAAAGAATCAGAATATGCTGAAACGCCTAGCTAATCAAATTTAAGCAAGCAGATAAAATAATTCAATCAATTTGTTCTCAAAGTTACAAGCAATTGTAAACATGAATTTATTGCAGCTAAACAACAATCTACAAAGTGCAGAAAAGGTGATACAATTCTGCCTAAAAAAAAAAAAAATCTTGTCGGCCAAATTAAAATTTGCCGGAAATGCAAGCATCCTTGCCATTTTTAAAAAAAAAAAAAAAAAAAAAAAAAAAAGGAAAAGTTATGCCTGGAGATGTCGAAACACCAAATACAGGATGTGGACTGCATTGCGCGAAGGGATATTTTTCTCCCGGTCCAAACTGGGCATTGACCAAATATTAAAATTTATATATCTGTGGTCACACAACATGGCTACAGTTAAGAATATAAGGCGGGAGTCTGGCATCAACTCGGTGCATACCCTGACAGACTGGAAAAACTTTGAGAGATGTATGTGCTGAGTATTTTCTGCGGAACCCTCAGCAGATCAGAGGCCCAGGGTGTACGGTCAAGTTGGATGAATCCCTCTTCAACAGAAGAAAACATGATATTGGGAGGGCCCTCCAACCGCTCAGGGTCTTCAGCGAGTACAACCTTGCAGAGAAGGAGGGTTTCCTGGTTACTGTCCCGAACAAAAATGCCGAAACCCTCCTTCCACTAATACAGAAATACATATTGCCGGGGACAACTGTTTTATCCGACCACTGGAGGATGTACACCGGAGTTGGAGGAAGGGGCTACGAACACAAAATGGTAAATCACAAGCTGCACTTTGTTAACCCTACAATTAAGGTGACAATGAACCACATAGAAAGAATGTAGAAGGAAGCGAAGCAAAGAAACAAAATAGTGTGGAACAAATAGGGAATTGGTAGACAGCTATCTGACAGAGTTCATGTGGAGACAGAAGTTCTAAAAAGAACCCTTTGCTTCCATATTAAACCAGATAACCAAATACTACCCTCAGCTTCCTTCCACTTTCTCTGCCTCTTCTCTTTCTCTGCTGTCGTCTGCCCTTAAGGGTAAAGAAAATTTACCAGCCACCCTCACCGCCACATAAAAAACAAAATGGTGCTTATGCACTTATTGTACTGGGCTATTTTTAAATAGTATTTTCAAGTGTTATCTTTTTTTTTTTTTTTTTTTTTTTTTTCAAATTAAATTTTTAGGTAAAGGTACAGAATAGTTACAAAACACCCTCCCCCTCCCCCTGTTAAGAATGGGTTTCTAAATAATCATGTTATTTCAATGCTGTACAATAAGTGCATAAGTACCAAAAAAATGATTTTAAAAATAAGACAAAAAAATGATGCACATGTCCCAAAAAAAAAAAATTCAAACTATTTTTCACGTTTAAAATGACCATACATTGAGTGTTGTTTTATTCATTTTCTCCTGAAAAGGTTGGTAACATTTATCCATTAATTTTTTTTTTTTTTTTTTTTTTTTTGTCTTCATGCGTTTTGTCAACAAATTGGTTGAATTATTTTATCCTCTGCTTGCTTAAATTTGGTTTCTGTATATTCCGATTCTTTCCGTTATCGGCCCGGAAACACTCGCTGGAGGTGGGGTTCGGCTTTATTGCAGTAACATAGATGCATAAGTACTGCAAATATGTAGGCAGCGAATGTTACTTTCTTTCTCCCTTTCCTTTTTAAAGAAGATATACATATAAAATCTCGAATGCAAAAATCTCTCCATTGCGGTTTTGATCATTCATTCTCTGCTCATGGTCAAAAATACTTATGAGATCAATGTTAGTGATTTTGGACAAAGTGTGTGTGATACACACACTAACGTAAGGAAATTTTTAAGACCAATTTTGTTGCCTCCAAAATGAGCTCTTTCATTACATTGTATGATAAAAAAAAACCCAACCTTTTTGTGGCTAAAAATTAAGGGTCATTCATTACACCAGTATATATAATGTTAGCATTGTATAGATAAGTCTACGGTTCTTATTCACCATCAGTTTCTTGTCTGTATTATTTTTCCTTGATCTGATCATTAAATAGTGACTGTCAGTTTCTTTCTTGTCTAAGTGCTGTTGACTGTGTCTACACTATACTTAGATATACTCTCATTGATATTGAATACTCTTTATTTATAAATATATTGTAAACTACATTTTATTATATAACATGCACACATACTTTATTGATACTTATTTACTCTCTTCGTTCTTCTAGGTACAGTGACTGCAAGAGAACACTGTAGATTGTCTGCCTCTAATGTAACCCCAACTATGCAATCAACAATAAACCAGGTGAATTCTCACCCTTCTTTACTAACACAATTGGATCCCAGTCAGACCAGTGGCTAAAAGTATACATATGGACAATTGGTATTCGTTTGGTGATTTTTTTTTTTTTTTTTTTTTTTTTTTTTTTCCCTGTATGTCTCAACTTTTTTTTTTTTTTTTTTTTTTTTTTTTAAAAGAACTCTGTGGGATCTCATTCCCAGAACATCATTTTCTGGGACACTCCATATCATAGAAATTCATTTTTTTTTTTTTTTTTTTTTTTTTTTTTTCCTCCTAAATATAGGTTCTTAACAAATGTTTAATAACATTTTTCAAATCTGGCTTAAGAAAAGCTGAAAAGATTTTGTTTTTATTTTTTACTTGAAAATCTTAACTTTTGTTACTATTATTTTTATTTTCAAAAAAATAAAAAAAAAAAGTTTGTTTCATAAAAAAATGGATTCACTACTTTTTTTTTTCCTTGTTTTTTAAAATGTAATTTTTATATAGGCTTCCAGTAGCAATTCCTTTTGTATGATTTTTAGACCAAGGGTCATAAATCTTGACGATAGCGATCAATTTCTTTAAGTCTTAGCAACAAGCATTTCAGTCACTTTCATCTGAGTCACCTGTTTCTCGATAATATTTCACTTTATCTAGTTTGCTCCGAATCAAATCTCACACACAAGTGAGAGAGAGGAAGAGACACTGTGGGAGAAGTTAATACAAACTCATAAGTGATGTTATATAAGCTACATGTGGGTGCTAGTATTAGCCAATCAGCCAGGGCTATAGAATACTGCACACTCACACATTTTTATATAATATATATTCTAGCATCCATGTGTAGTTTATAGAATGTTGCTTATAAGTTTGTATCCACTTCTCCAAAAGTGCCTCTCTCTCCTGTGTGTGATTTGCCATGGTGTAATGGTTATCATCATAGGAAAGTGTCATGGTAACAAAAGTCCAAATTCTGGACTTGGCTGTTTGAATTTCACATAATGCTAATGTAACATATTGACTCTCGGCTGAGCTGTTAAATAAGAAATGCACCTGTGTAAATAACAGGTGCATCCAGTCAAAGATATCAGGGTATAACCTTCACTGTGGATGGGTTGAATTGGGTGCAGATGTGACGCCCACAAGAAGCAGGTGGGTGTCAAACAATGATATAACCTGGTGCAACAGGAAGTTCAGTCAGTTGGAGTCAGTTAATTGGAGATAAGATGCTGTAGAGAGAACCGGCACCCAGCAGAGGGCTATGGACCCTCAATTGAGCAGCCCAACAGAACGAGAAAGAAGTGCTGCTAAAGACAAAGGAACTGGGGGTCAATATGTTGCAGTTTGTTCAGTCTCCAACTCGCCTCTCACACATAACCCTTTCGAATAAAGTGTGAGAGGTATATTTTTCTAAAGAAGTGTGTTCGTTCGTCATTATTGTTGATTTTGTTTCTGCATGTGTATGGTTGTATATGTATTACAGCTATGGAACACTAATGCCCTTGGAAAACATATGAATCTAACTATTCTTCCTAGTAGGGCAGACTGTTTGTTTTTTTTTCACTTTGGTCAGACAACCTGTCAAGGAGGAGAAAAACTTTGAATTCAAAACAGTTTTACTTTGCTTAAAAATTGACTGTGTGCTGCATCCTGTCAGTGGCAGTTGGGGAATCAGATAGATACAGACTACGAATTGTACACATATTTACCTATGTAGAGGATTAAAAATAAACAAAACCATTATGCTAAATAAGTTGATATGACTAGGAGTCAGCTACTACAGTTTGAAATGGACAGTAATGGGGTTTGGCTAAGTTACAGTTGGTGCTATTCTTTCAAACTGGATTATAATTCCAGTATCGTATATCATGTCGCGCCGCCAGCATGGATATCCCTGACCCTTTCTCGCCACTTCTCCCTATTGTTCATCGCCTCCGGCAGGTCTTCAAGGCTACATCCCGTATCCTCACATAGCTGCGGTATGTATGTTTGAGCTGGTCGTCCTGCTTTTGCTCGGCCATGTGTGGGGGTCCATAGGAGTACGTTACTTATGAGCTCATCCCTGCTTCTCCAGCAGTGTCCTGCATGTCTGGTTCGTCTAATTTGGATAGTTTTCGTGATGGGAGGCAGGTCGCTGTATAGTTGGTGCCTTGTGGGGGTGTTGCTGCCAGGATTTGTTCAATATTGCTCGCAACATTCATGTGTAATTGCTGTCTAGCTTCTTCTCCAGCTGTTTTGTTAGTGTCCAAGTAGTGCATCCATACAGCAGTATTGATACAACTGTTGCCTAGAAGAAACTGCGTTTTATTTTATCGGTCAGGTCTGATTTCCATATTATCGATAGCTTATCGATAGCTGTCCATGCTTTGGTTAGCCGTGTGTCGTATATACCAGAAAATATTTATTTCAAGTAGATTTGTATATGTTCTACCTGTTAACAGCACAGAAAATGGAATCGGGTTCAAGTTCTGGCTGAGGCAGCTTGTTTTCCCTTTGCATTACTGTTTGAAAAAAAAAGGCATGAATTCACTTATCTTCTTCAGCCACTTCATTTATACAGAAAGAAAGAAAAAAACAAAAATCAAAGCAGTTTTGATTAAAGGTAAGAAAGATTTTTTTTTTTTCTGTCTTTATTCAATTACATTCAGATATCTTTTAATCCACAAGGGTTGTCTCTTCACATGCTTTTTTTCCCCTTTCTTTTCCTTTCTTCCTTTATCAGCATTGTGACAAAACAACCCCAGAGATGCAGAGAGAGAGAGATCCCAGTTTGTTGTTTTACATTTGCCAGTTGTCACACATGAAGAGACTGGCTTGACAACCTGAAGGCATTGTCTAAAATAAGGCACAAATGTTGTCACACCGGGGGAGGGGGAATATGTGGGTTATTTATTTTATTTTTCCACCTCCAAGCAGGGCCAAGATTACTGTCAATTACTGAGGGCTTTTTATGATTCCCCCCCCTCAAAATTTGTTACTGGGGTGAGAGGATACAGTTAACCTTTGAATTATTAAGAGTTGCAAAGTGTTTTCCATTAGCCAAAATTCATCTTTATCAAATTTATAAAATTTGAAAATGTTTCGTTGGATTACCTCCCTTGACGTGGTAGAGCAGGTGTTTGTTTTTTCGTTCTTTTGTTTGGATTACCTCCCTTGACGTGGTAGAGCAGGTGTTTGTTTTTTCGTTCTTTTGTTTTTTTGTTTATTGCTTTGAGTGTGATGATGAATGGAAAAGTTAGAGTAAAGACGTTTTCAGGACCCTAAAAATTTTTTTTCAGTTTTAATCAGATGAAAGGCATGAAACATCTCTTTCCCTCCTTACAAAAAAGAAAAAAAATAGTACGATCAAATAGCAAAAGCAGTCTTAGCTTTTTGATCTTGGTGGGCTACTAGGCTAGGATGATAGATCTGATTCAAAACCAGACAGTCTAGTATTGTCTTAGTCTGGCAACAGCACTTGCAATAAACTGGTTCTAAGTTATACCTACTTTTTCTCTTGGATATCTCTAGTGACATGGAAAAGGAAGACTTGATGCATAGGCAACTGCCAGTCTTCAAAAAAAAAAGGCTTGTATCCAGATCCATGGTCTTTTACTATACACTCTCTCAACTACCAGGTTATTCTTTTTTTATTTATTTTTTTACTTTGGAAATATTTTATCTAAACCAAGTGATAATGGCATAACAAGCCATTTAAGTTTAGAAAGACAAAATTTCATGTAAAAGAAACTGGATATGTGTTTTGGCTAATGGCAAACCTCAAGCTAATTTCTAAATTTGATCTTAAAAAATATGTAAAGATATTGATCAGTGATAAACATGTTTAAAGAAATAGTAATTAGCATTCTAAACTAACAATATAGAATGTAAAATATTTTTTGATTAAATTCTGTACTTGATTCATTCTATACTTTTACCAAACTCATCAATTTCTAATTTTTATTTTTAAAAGCATGGTCAATAAGTAATATTTTCAAGTTTTTTTTTTTTGTTGTTTTTTTTTTAATTGCAACTCATTGTCATTAAAAAAAACAAATACTCCAAATTAGTGATAGTATATTTGGTACTTATATAGAATAGTTCAATTAAGAAAATTTCTTTGAAAAAAAAATTATAGAAATGCAATATATTCACAATCCAGATAAGACTAATTCTAGTGAATGGTACTCTTTCTTTAAAAAAAAAAAAAAAATCATCGTATCAACTGGATACAATTCATCCATCTGTCATATTGCTTTAGTCTTTCCCTCTACCAACCATAAGGAAGATTATGGTCAATTACTGATCTATCATTTTTAGGACTTGAGTGTTGCTGTTCAGAGGGGGACAGAATTGAAGGGAATCAAAGTCTTGTCAGCATGGTAAATGTATTATATTTCTATATAATATTTCGTTTATCACAAATTTTTTTTTACTGAACTATTCTGTAAAAGTCCAATGAGTTTCTATGATTCGTTTTGTACTTATCAATTAACAAGTGAAAGAAACTATTAAACATCAGGACAGTTGATTTTTAGGAAGTGGGGTAGCAAACTAAAGTTTACAGCATAAAATTCCTTACGTGGAAGAATTATCTCCCTTGACTGCTAAAAAAAATGTATTATTTATGCTTTAATATTTTAGCTGTACATGAACTTTTGATATTCTTAGTATTTGACAACTCTCAGCCACCAGACGATTTTTTTTTTCTTTCAAATGTTTCACTAAATTTAATGATGGTGACATAGCAAAACTAAACTAAAAAGAAGCATACAATCTTCCATTCAACCCTTTCACTCCCACTGGAAGGCCTGTGTCCCAGTTAAATTTCATTTTAACTCTTAAAACATAGTATTCAAAGCATTTTTTTTTTTTATATCCAAAACCTGGTACTGAATTTGGGAGGGGGGTTTAAAGAGTGGGGATGTTTCAACTAGTTAGGTATGATAAGTGATAGAAATTTAATTAAAAAGACTCTTCTTACTTAAAAGAAAAAAACATTCAGAATGCTTAAAAAGGACAATCTGAATGAAAAAAAAAAAAATATATATATATAATGGCAGTGTTCATTTGTTTGTGTATGAAAAGCCTGACATTGTTGGGTGGGATAAAAATGGTTTCTGCAGTGTGAGAGAAAGATGAATGCAATTGTCTCTTTTTAAAAAAATCATTTTAAAAACTCATCTAAAACAAGGCATTTCCTGGTGTACAGTTTTTGGCACATTGGAGGGAAGAAGGGGGCAGAGGATCTGGAGGAGTGGTAGGAGTAAAGAAAAAATGGAAATCTTTTGATTTTTTTTTTTTTCCCTTTTTTTTCTTTTTTTTTTTTTTCTTGGGGGGTGGGGGATGAGAAAGCATGCAAATAAAGAGAAAAAAAAAAGTAACTGGTAATACTCTGGACGGATCATTTGGTCTTTAAGGTGAAACTGGACTTTGCCACTTCAAAAACGTGGGGTGGGGGAACACTGCTGGCTCCTTTTTTGCAGGGAGGGGAAACAGTTAGAAGTGAAGAGTAACTGTAAGGTTCATTGGGATGGTTTGCATAGGGAATTTTTTTTTTTTCTTTTACCAGATTTTTTTCATATTGTAAATCTTCGCTAGTGCAAGATTAAGGCAGTGTTGTATAACTAATCATTGGGGTGGGGTTCGGATTGTAAATCTCCAAATAATTGCATACTGAGTTATTTTTCAGTTGTGCTTATATGAAGGTAGAAAAGGGACTTGATTAAATAGTTCATTAAGACAGTGTGTCAGATTCCCTCTTCTGATTTATAAAACTACTATAATGGTCCTCCTATTCTGTATTTAAAGCTTATAAAATGTACTCTTGTAAACTTATTTACCAACCCCTCTGCTCAGGCAGGATATGACACAAGGTCAATTTATAAGCAGTTTAACAGGTTTGAATTCAGTTTTCCTTCTAGACTAGTTGCCTAACCAAGGCTGAAGAAATCAGTCTGCCCTACTATTTACCCATAGTTGGAGGGAGAATAATTGGATTCATACCTTTCCCAAGGGTATTAGTGCTATGTGAAATGAATTCAGTCTCATCCAGGACTTGAACTCGAGTCGCCGTGTCCATTTCCTACGATGATAACCATTACACCACGGGCACCAATGTACTCTTGTAAGGAAAAACTTTTTAACACCAATTTTTCACCTCAAAAACAAGGGGTTGTTCATTACATGATATGTTTTTGAACAAGTTGAAGCTTACATTAGTTCATTACACTCAATATACAATAAAACACCTTTTGTGGCTAAAGAAATTAGGAGTTGTTCAATACATGAATATAAAGGTTTTCATTTACCTCCCACCTGTTAAAGATATCTTTGTACACTCCACATATAAAGAAATTACATAACATTTAAGCTTATGTATTAAAAAAAAAGTGTGCAATAAAATATATGTACACGGCCAACTAGTAAATACGGCCCCACGTTACATAACCTATTCACGGCTGCATACGAAATTAATCTAAAGAGAAAATAACATAATCATGTCTGTAAAAAAAAAAAAAAAAAAAAAAAAAATCTGACATTATTTTTATTCCTTTCAGCATTAAAATGCATATATATTTACTTTCTCTTTTATTAATCCATGAATTATAAATGGCAGTGAGTTACCTTTGCTCTTATGATTTTCACTCACCTATATGACCTGTTTTGTTTATAGACACAAACTGTTTACTATCTTTTATTAAATTTCTTTAAAAAAAAAAGTTCTTTTTTGTTCACATTATATTGGCCTGTTAGAAATCAGCCTGTTAATGTAACATGTGGGGCTGTTGCCCATGAGATACACCTGCACACAGATGTCTTGTCAAATATTGTGTGAGAAATGAGTATGTTAGTTCTTTGTTCATTCTATTCCCTCCCCCAACCCCCAATACATGAAGCTTGGTCCTGAGACTGACATGAAGTGAGAAAATTATTTATTTTAGGTTTTCTGTTCTACTGACCATATTCTTGAGGACTTTTATATTTAAGTAAAAAACGTTTTTATAAACTAATTCATTTCACTAATTTTTTTATATATATATAGGAGGTGGGGGACTCTTAGGGAAGCCTATTTGCATTTTCACATACCCTTAGGAAAGGTGTACATCCAGAAAAGGGTATTCAAACCTGTTAACTCTGCTTAAAAAAACTGCTCATACAGATATATTGGTAATTAGGTGGGGGCAGAAGTATCATTACAAAATACCATTTATACTGATTGCCTTATTACTTTTGCTTTATATGAATATATAAATATAATGAACAAAGGATGTGGATATAGTATAACAGTTGGAATTGACCAGCTGAGGCTGTTTTATGTTGACTTCATGTCTCTTCTCTAGCTAAGCATATTTCATTAAGGGCAGATTGGGACTCTTTAGCCATGGTAGAACTATTCTGGAAGAAGGATAATTCAGAATCCCCTGCAATCATGTTGGTCTGGTGGGAAAAGATCCTTGAGTCTTGCAGTGCAATGGAGCTGATAAAAATTGTTTCATCTGTTTTTTTGACTGATATCAATAAAGTTAAAAATCTGCACATAGAAGGAATAGATGGACTGATATCAATAAAGTGGAGGGTTGAATGATTCATTCAACCCTGGTCTCCTGACTGAAAAAAAAAATGTTATAATCTGTTATTTAACAGACTGATTGGCTGTATTATTTCTAGGTAATAGGGATTCCTCAGCTCAGATTCTGACCAGCCTGTTTTATCTATGAGGATATTTAAAAAAATTCTAAACCTTTCCCAAAAAGAGAATAACTGAACGTTTTTGTTGTGGCAATACACTATCATTTCTTATAAAACTAGAAAAACTAATTTAAATTTTTCTTTTTTTATAAAAAGTGGTAATGTGTTGCGATTCTTTCCCCCCCCCCCGTGTAGCTTAGAATTTTTTTGAATGAACTTATTTCTAGGTAGCAATTCAAATATGAGTAGCTCAGTTTCTATTAAATGCATTCTTAAACTAAATTTTATCCTTTTTTAAAAAAAATTTTTTTTTTTAAATCAAGAATAGAAAGAAATATGCTTTTATAAGTTCCAGATGGTGGGTTCTTTATCTAGTAATGGATTAGCCTACTTGGATAGTTTAACAAAAGAATATCCTTTGCTGTGTGCTGCAATGCTCTTAAATAAGTATAACATATTGCCATTACTCTTTATATTACCTCCATAAAACTGAAATAGCCGTGCACATTAGTGCAATGACATCAGATGTACATATTAATGCTAATGTCTTCTGTATTAACTTTCATATAAAAATTGATATGCAGTAAATAGAACATGAAGTGGATAGTTGTTTCACATGATTAGTGAGTTTGATTCTCAATGTTTTTAGGCTTCTTTGTACCAAACTGAGCAAAGCTTAGTGTATATATATATATAAATGAAGATAAAAAGCCTGTGCAAAAAGGGGGGGGCTATTTAGTTAGTCTTTAAAAGAAAAGTTAAAGCAAGAATGATGTGATGGTTGCTTGGTCACTTACAAAATTATAGAATTTTTTGTTTTTTCTTTCTTTTTAATCCCTAATTTCTGTGCAGCTGAACATTGGCAAAGACTCTATATTCCATCACAAAGAGATGAGCAAAGTAATGTCAAGTATAAAAGTCTGTGTAAAAAGTGGTTGGTCCTCCTAGCAGTAGGGAGTTACCTGACTTCTCACTTAGTCAGTATATGATGCAAGGTTGGTTTATAGTAGGGAACCATACACAAATTGAGACTCATGTGTAGTTATACCAAAAAAATCTTGGTCTTGTCGGCATTCCCTTATCGGGGTGCTGAGCAATAAACTCAACCCTGCACAGCAGATATAGTCTGGTGGGGGAAAAGCCCCTGCAACCAAGTAATCAACTTTCAGTGACCAATCCAACACAAATGCCAGATGGTCCTACCTGGAGGCAGTAAAAAATGAAGGGATTTTAGAGAAATTTTAGTAAGCTTAAATAATGCTTAAAATGTGATTGGTTGCTTGAGTGAGAAAATTAGAAAAGAGACCTAAGATTTAAGAATTCAAGCTTCATTATATAAAACTAAAGTACATTTAAGTGGCATCTTGACTTTTGGTGCTCCAGACTCTTGTCATTTGGAAGTTGTTGTTGGTTTGAGGGTAGAAAATTTTGGACTTACAACAGGTTAATTGACTATCATATTGCACTTAGTGTAAGAGTTACCATTATAGGAAATGGAATCGGTGGCCAGGGGTTCAAATCCTAAACAAGACTGTTTGCATTTCACTTAATGCTAATACCCTTGAGAGAGGTATGATTCTACCTTAGCCCTACTGTTTACCCATTGCTGGTTGACTTAGATAACCAATCTAGGAGATAGAAAATTCTGAATTCAAATAAGCTGTACTCCACTTAAAAACTGACCATGTGTCATATTCTGCTTATGGTGGAGGTGTTGGGTAAATAGATATTTGGGGTTTTTCTCCTTGTAATAGGTGAATCTGTTTTTGTGATATTGTAGTGAGGAGTTAAGTGCATTTTTAGATAGTATCAGTAAGAAAGTAAAGTTGGCGACCGTACTCGAGGGTGACCCAAAGGCTTCTTTTCGATAGCTACTACACCAAGCTGTGTGTGTGTGGGGGCACTCCTTTCCCAGGATTGACCCACTTTACCCTTGATCTGTACCTTATAAGGCTGAGTGTTAAGCAAGGAAACATCAAGTACCATTTTTTCTTTTTTTTTTTTTTTTTTTCTTTGAGTCTTTGGTATGACTCGACCTGGGATTGAACCCAGGTCTCCCAGGTCATTGGCGAACCCTCTTAACCATTATGCCAATGATTTAGTTGAATTGTAGAGATGTAAATCTAAAAAAATACAAACTTTATGTAGTTAGCCTCAGAACAAGAAATACTTACTGGTTTGAGGGTAGAAAATTACCAGGACTTTCAACAGGTTGATGGACTATCATCTCACGCTTAACATAAAAGTTACTATCATAATCCTGTCTAAGCCCCCCCCCCCCAATGGAAGTAAAATATCTTTTTATGTTTGCATCAGTTTTGACTAACATTATAACCCCCTCCCCAAGAATCAGTTAGTGACTTTAGAAGTCAAAACACTATTTGTGTATCTGAACAATATGAAAATAGATTTCATTAACAGGTATGGATAATCTCATTCACCCGAGACAGCACGTGACAGAAAGTGACCCAAATTCTTAAGAAACTGGTCCAGCAGTGTTGTTCATTGTTTTTATGTAAGCAGGACATTTTTGTAGGTTTTTTCCCTTAACAACAAAAGATGGAGCAAAGAATGAAGTGGGGAGGGGAGATGAGGAAAGGACTTGTAGGGGAACACGGGTTAAAAAAAAAAGTTTGACTAGATGAATAGTCAACAGTTTCTTTCTCCTTTTCTTTTAGTTTTACAATGGTCAAGAAATGTCCACTGACTAGACTGACCACAGCTTCTATTTGTGCAGCCACAAGTGTAGCCACTGTCATGTTTGTATGTGTCTGTTTGGCGATTTGGTGTGTGTAGAATTAGACTTTCACTTAATTTTTTTTCTTTTTCTTTTTTTTTTTAATTCATATACATATTGTATATAAAATTAAAAAAAAAAAAAAACAATTTTTTTTTTTTTTTTTTTTTTTTTAATAAGGGAATGGGGGTTGGGACTTTTGTGTGCTTGTTTGGCATTAGCTACCAGAACTCTACCATCGTCCACTTAGGCTTCCCATGTCCACCCGCGCATTGTCCATCCATGATGTAGCCTCGTTTGCCGGAAACGAGTTGTTTGTAGTAATGTTTGTTGTTGTTGCTGCTGTTGTTGCAGTTGTCGTTGTGGGTTGGGATTTTTGATGATTTAGGTCTGAAAAATAAATAGAATTAAGTCAGACATGATAATCTTTCTAAAATGCATCTGGTGGTGTGGCTCCACTTCATTGGCATTACACCCAGGTCCACTTTGACCTGGAGTGGTAGTACCTGTTACGGTCAAATAGTTTTGTTAGAGATAATGAAGTCTATCAGCTTAAAATGATACATTTCTGTACTAATATATATATATATATATATATATATATATATAAATAAAATGGGAGATATAACCCGAGTGCTGACATGCCATAAAACCAGCCAACCAACCATATTAATATAGAATTAACATACTAGTGTATCTATCTATCTATCTTGAGTAAAGATTTATGATCAAAACATTATTTATGGAATTAATTTTTTGAAACCAAGGGTTGTTCTTAGTCCTTCCCATTATGCTTTAGTTACAACCTTATAAAATTATTACTCTTATCTGTTGACTCCACCCTTCCCAGAAAACCCCTTAAAGTTAGATTTTCAAAATTTGCCATACACAAGTATTCCCATTAAATCTGGTGGGGGGTCCTCATGGTGTAATAGTTAAAGCAATGGACTGCGAAATCGTAGTGAGTTTGAACTCCAGTTGTGCTATTACATTCACTTTCGGACAAATACCCTTGGGAAAGGTATGAACCCCCTTATCCTCTCAGCTATGGGTTAAATAGTACCACTACTGTTCTTCTAGAAAAATGGCTTTGGCATTAAATAACCGACAAAGGTCGATATGCCATTAAACAAAGAAACCAACCTAAATCTTTATTTTGATTCAGTGATTGCCCAATGCAATCTTTCAGTCTGTTATCATATTTACCAACCCCTCCACTTGGGCAGGATATGACACAAGGTCAATTTTTAAGTGGAGTTTAACAGGTTTGAATTCAGTTTTCTTTCTCCTAGACTAGCTGCCTCACCAAGGCTGAAGAACCTAGTCTGCTCTACTATTTACCCATAGCTGGAGGGAGAATAATTAGATTCATACCTTTCCCAAGGGTATTAGTGCTGTGTGAAATGCATTCAGTCGCGTTCAAGATTTGAACTCGTGTTGCTGTGTCCATTTCCTATGACGATAACCATTACACCACGGGCACCTCCCTCTTTCAGTCTGTTATGGACATTTTAAAAGTATCTCTGAAGTTTATTCAACTCTGTCTTATTTGTATGTGAATACCATTATTATTTCTGTATAAGACACACTATTTTCTAAAAATTAAAGTTAAGATTGTGTATTATACACTAGAACAATAGAATTATATGGTTTTCCAGCCACATGTCTCACCACATTTGGAATAGGATGACCAAAAGTAAGTTATAGCTATAGTCCAAACTAATGTGTTTTACACCATTACAGAGAAATATCCACTGGAATTTGAGTATTTAGAATTGTTTCTTCTAATGTGAGCTTATTTTCACTGAGAGCTTGTCATATTTTGATGTGAACATGTCTGTGTTTGCTGTAAATATTGTGCATTAAGACATAATATAAATTCTATAAATACAGATTTTGTAAATAATAAAAAAAATAATTAAAAAATGCTCAATTTAGGTTGAAATTAGCTACTACAAATTCAGTGTGTATTATTATATGCAAGAATTTTTTTTTAATTTATTTTTATTTATTTTCAGAATTTTATAGTCCAAAGTTCGGGGTACCTGTTAGATATAAATAGTTATGGTATAATCTACACCAGGGTTTCTCACTGTGGTCCATATTGAGGAGGTGAATAAAATTTCCCATTTAATTACCAAAGTTAAGCATCATTGTATCTGTTTACTGGTTGGATGTGAAAATCAAGCATTGTCAGTAGCCTAGGGTTTTGTGAGTGACTTATGAAAACCTTTGTAAATGATTTTTATCATTTAGCATATTTATATTCACAACATTTTGGCTGATGTGTTCTTCAGCCTTCTTCAGATGTTTCGTGTTGAATTTGGGAACCTGCACAGAATTTTGAACTAAATCCTTTTATTTAATGGGGGTAGATTGTTAACCATGACCGGGTACAAGTGTTGAGCTATAATAAGTATTCCTTCTTTTTATTTGTAGTCAAGATTGAACCCTCAACTTCCAGATGATTTCATTGGGTTTTTTAACCAAATGCCTACATCTGTTATTTCATGTATCCTGTGGGACAATTCAGAGGGAATTTTGAAGATTTATAAACCTATTGTCTTTATCAGCCTATGAAATATTACTCATTATATAAGATTTTTTACTTTAGCTCATATTGCATTTTTTTTTTTTTGTTGGGGGGTAAATTATGAGTACATGTTTATAACTCTTAGTTTGGTTTCTTCGTTTAATGATATATCAACCTTACTTAATGCCAAAGCCATCCTTGTAGAAGAACAGTAGTGGTACCATAGATGATGGGGGAGGGGATTCACTCCTTTCCCAAGGGCATTAATCCAAAAGTGAGTGTAATTGTGCAACTCAAGTCCAAACTTGCTAACTACAATGTTGCAATCCAGCATGTTATCTACTGCACCACAGGGACCCCCTCCCCCATATTTAAATATAATATTTAAAAAAAAAAAAAAATCTCCCTAGACCAGGGGTTTTCAAAAGGGTCCATGATGGTAAATAAAAACATAGGGGTCCACAGGGGATATGAATTTACTAGTTTGTATTTATAAATCTTTAAATAATTTTTATAATATAGATGTATAAATAGGGTTTCAATCACCGAATAGTCACGGCAAAAATATGACTAAGCCTAAGAAAAAAAACACCACACAAACAGCAACCACCAAACACTGACTGGGCCCTTAACAACAGATATTAAAGATAAATATGTATTAGAATTGAGAAACAGATTTGAGACACTACAGGAGAATACAGAAAAAGATACCTCAAATGACGAATATGAGAATTTCATCAATGCACACCTCGAGGTAGCAGTGAATTGTATTCCAACAAAACCTAGAACTAAATATAGTCCCATGGGAAACGTTAGCGGTTAGAGAAAAATGTGCTGACGTGAAAACTGCCTCCAAATGCTATAGAAAGAACCCAACAAACACAAATGCACTAAAACTAAAAAAAGGCACAAAATGAATTAGCAAGCATATATCTAAAAGAACAGATAGAATACATACAAAATCAGATAGATAAGATTAGTGACTCAGTGGAAGATAGGCAATCTAGGATAACCTGGCAAACGATAAACAAAGTGAGTAGAAGGAAGAGCACAACCAAAGCTAAATTGAAAGCTACAAACCAACAAGAAAGAATAAAACTGTGGAAACAGCATTTCAAAAATCTACTAGGAGACCCACCAAAAGTTACACATGAACCAATCACCAGAATTATTAGTAAGCAATTAGACATTAAACTAGGACCGTTCACTCAAGAAGAACTCAACTCGGTTCTTAGAATAGGAAAGCCGCAGGACTTGACGAGATTCCCCCGGAAGTATGAAAGACAAGACAATTTGACAACATACTGCTCCAACTCTGTAACGCAGTCTATAATCAAAATACGATAGCCAGATGGACAAAGGGATGCATCCTCCCCTTCCCTAAAAAATGTGACATCGGATTAGCCATGAACTACCGAGGTATAACACTTAAATCCATAGCAGCCAAAATTTACAATGCTCTACTACGAAACTGCATAGAACCCAAAATTGACAACATTCTTAAGAAAAACCAAAATGGCTTCCAAAGAAATAGATCCACAACCTCACAAATATTGACTATCCATAGAATGCTTGAAGGCGTACGGGCAAAAACCTACAGGCAACAATACTATTTGTCGACTTTACCAAGGTCTTTCATTCCATTCACAGAGGGAAGATGGAACAAATCCTACTAGCATATGGCATACCAAAAGAGACCATCACAGCAATAACGATTCTCTATAGAAACACCAAAGTGAAAGTACATTCACCGGATGGAGACACAGAATACTTTGACATTGTAGCAGGAGTACTGCAAGGGGACACACTAGCCCCATATCTCTTTATCATCTGTCTAGACTACATGCTTAGACCATCAATTGATAAAATCAAAGAAAACGGCTTCGAGCTGACAAAGAAAAGAAGCAGAAGGTACCCTGCAAAAACAATTACCTATGCCGACGACATAGCGATTCTAGCAAATACACCCAACCAAGCCGAAACACTACTGCATAGTATGGAACAAGCCACTGCAGGCATTGGCCTCCATGTCAAAGCACACAAAACGGAATACATGTGCTTTAATCAAACAGGTGACATTCCCACACTAGATGGAAGCTCTCTGAAGCTAGTAGACAAGGAAGCAGTATCTCATCAACCGAAAAAGACATCGACCCGCGGTTAACGAAAGCATGGACAGCTAGCAATAAGCTATCGATCATATGGAAGTCAGGCCTGACCGATAAAATGAAATGCAGTTTCTTCCAAGCAGCAGTTGTATCGATACTGCTATATGGATACACTACACTCCTTGGATGCTAACAAAACAGCTGGAGAAAAAGCTAGATGGCAATTACACAAGAATGCTGTGAGCTATATTGAGCAAGTCTTGGAGGCAACACCCCACAAAGCACCAACTATACGGCCACCTGCCTCCCATCATAAAAACTATCCAAGTTAGACGAACCAGACAGACAGGACACTGCTGGAGAAGTAGGGATGAGCTCATAAGTGATGTACTCCTATGGACCCGCACATATGGCCAAGCAAAAGCAGGACGGCCAGCTCGAACATACATACAGCAGCTCTGTGAGAATATGGGATGTAGCCCTGAAGACCTGCCAGAGGCGATGACCGATAGGGAGAAGTGGCAAGAGAGGGTCAGGGATATCCGTGCTGGTGTCACGACATGATGATGATTGAATAACCTACAGGGATTATTGATATGTCGTTAAACACGACTAAAGCAAATCAAATTTTTAGGTATGGTGCTCATTGCCATAGGCTTGTGTCAATATTTTAGAAGAAAAAAAAAAAAAAGAAATGCTTACCTGCAATTGCGAGCAACATTTTTCTGCGTGCACCAAATGTTGAGATTCCTAACATTCGCAAGTCATTGTCATTCATCGTCATGAAGGTGGGAAGGTCAATCTAGAGGAATTACAATAGACACACAAACATGAATTAATGACAGAATAAAGGACTAGAGGCAACAGTTATGGGGGTGCTGAAATGTCTTTAATCCGACCAAGAAGAGATGTGAACTTTTTCTTAAGGTCACTTATTGAGCTTAGCTATCTTGTGGCACAAGGTCAAAAGTATGGAGCATCTTGTCAGATTTGTACTTACTGTACATTAGCAATGGACATGCAAACTTGTGGACCATTACACCAAGATGGAATGCCCTGACCTTTTTATTATATATGAGCTAAAGAATTTTAATGTACTAATTATATTGAACTTTGCAATTCCTGGCTCTCGGTAATTCTCTTGATCATCACCTCATTGTATGTGGCAAAAGAGAAGAGAGCAGGCATTTGTGGTGTAATGATTATTGTCATGGAAATGGCAACCAAAGTTCAAAGCCTGGACAAGGCTGTTTGTATTTCACATAGCACTAATACTCTTGGGAAAGGTATGAATCCAACTATCCTCCTTCCAAGTGGGTTCTTTAACCTTGGTATGGCAACCATTCTATTTTGCTCGTTAGTGATAGACTTGTAGGTTAAGGGGAAAATATTTCCTTTTTTACAATGTATGATATAAAGGAAGGTTCAGCAACTAACATCTGAGCTTCTTATCTATCCAAAATGTGGCTGTTTGCAATTCATAGTGTGAAGGTAGCAGAAAAAAACATAATCCAAATAGGTGAATATATCATGATGTAAAGTTAACGTTTCGGTTTCAGTAAGCATCATCACATAGCAATGGATGCTAGCTGAGATGACAGGAGCAAATAAGAAATATACAACGAAAAGATACATAAACATACACATAGCGTTCACAATTCAGAAGTCATTAGAATGTGTCTGGCATGTGGAAAAATTTTTGAAAATGTTGGATTTCCCAAAGAAACGAGACAAAACCTCCTGTTTATTGAGAAATGCGCAACAAGTTTTCATATGAATAAATCATTTGGAATCATCCATGTTAAATGTTATGTAAGAATGTATTTGGCATTCATAGTGTATTAATACCCTTGCAAAAGGGTATGAATCCAACTATTCTACCTCCAGTTATGGGTAAATAGTATGGCAACCAGTCTAGGAGAAAGAAAACTCTGAATTCAAACCTGTTAAACTCTGCTATCACTGTTTAATTTTGTTATTCTTATCTTTGTATATTAGCTTTTATTGGTTGACAAAAATTAATGTTTGTGTATTGCTTTTACATATACATCTTTTATGTGCATAACAAAACACCTATAACTGAGCCTTTACTTTATTTCTTAGTTCCATGTTTGTTTGTTTTTTCTTTTCTTTTTTAAACCATTCAATCGCTACAACACTAATTGGTTTTACCTGATTAGTAAAAGAGCTTGTTCAATTTATCAGGTTTCTCCAAAGCTAAAAGTTAAGTCTAACTAGTACTATCCTTTCTTTTTATCTTTGATATGTGCTGTTCCTCAATGTGATAGAACTAATGACCTATTTAAGTTTCTATAAAAATGCATTTCAAAGATAAAGATACTTGTCAAAATAAAATTATAACAACAATTATGTTTCATCTAAAAAGAACACTTGTGAGTCTATTTAAAGAGAAATGGGGATAAATAAAACCAGAATTCAAAGTGAATAAAATTTTAAGTAGAACAGAGACGGCTTTTAATGTTTCAAACTAAGAAGAATCAATTAGAAAGACGTTTTTTGTTTTGTTTTGTTTTTTTGTCGGATTCAAAAAGAATTCTGAATTTGAGTGACATTTTGTTTTGTCACAATGGCCACCCACTTTAGTTCTAAAGTGTAAAAGAAAAAAAATACCACAACTAGGAAGGCAAGGTTTATTTACACATGGTGTCATTTGTTTCATTCCATGTCTAATCCTAGTGGTTCCAACAAGTTTAAAGGTATCAAAAAGTTCCTCAAATCTATTTTTCAAGATAGAATAGACAAATTAACTGGAAGGCCATAGAAAGCCTGGGAAATGTTTTGGTTACTAAATAATGAGGTTTCAGTAAATAAGATTTTATCAAATAATACAGCAAGAATTTTTGCATCTTCTTCATAAAAGGACCATTTAAAAAGATATGGTGGATTTTTGCCTCTGTAATTCACAATAAGAATCACTATTTCCAGTTGCACCTTTTTCAACAGAATCGATAGTGATGGGTCCTTTCATGTCTCAGAAGACAATCAGTATGAACTACTTTACTCACTACTGTGTCCTGAACTTTTTTGTTTCTTTATTTTTTTTTTTAACCGGAGGTTAGTGGGTTTCCACTAAAGTTTGTAGTGGCAAACTTGTATTTAGCCCATTTGTAAACATTTTCTTTTAAAAAAAAAACTTCTCTATACACGTTCTTCTGTAAATTTCACATAATGAGTACTTCTTAGTCACCAAAAATTTGATAACGAATGTCTGTTCCAACCCCAAGCAATCTGCCTGTTTGATGCCATTCAAATTGACAGCAAATCGAATATTTTTGTGAGATTAAAATAATTTTGGTATAAACAAATTCTGAACAATGTAAAGTTTATATTTATGGAAAGAAATAGTCCCTTAGTTTGTTAAATTAATTTCATATACATCAGGTCTCTTTGGTCAAAATAATTCCCCTTATTTTTTTACCTTAACTTCAGACTAAAAAATTTATGCAGATGTTATTAAAAAAGATGAGTTAAAAGTGTTTTCATATTTCTTACCTCTTGTTGCTGGAAGACATCTGTATATTTGCCAAGCCCGAGTTTACTAAATAATTCGGCCAGGTCAGTCTCGGATGACCAGACCAGCGTCTTGGTGGGAAGGGTGGCACTGTCTGCATGGTTACTATTGCTTAAGCCAAATTCAACTGAAGATAAATAAAATGATTAAGTGTTACCTCCTAAAGACAAAGTTTCAAAATAAAAAAAGTTAATTATTTATTGGGGAAGATTTCTTTATATATATATATATATATATATATATATATATATATATATATATATATATATGAAGGAAGGATCAGTAACTATCATCTCAGCCTCTTATCTATGTCTCCAGAATAAATTTCTAAAAGAAACCAACCTTTTCATCAAAATCTAACCAAATATGATAAAAAATCCAAAGATAATTCATGTTTGACTATTATAATTATCTACCGAGTGTGCCACATACGCATGAATACAGCACAGGGCCTTTTTTTAATGTGGGTCTGGGTGCAGGACCATTGCCCATGTATGCTCAAGATTTCCTCTGATTTGATGTTTTTGAAGAGGTCCTTTTAAGTTGCTTGTCTGGTAGTGTTTTGAGCAAGTTTGTCTTAACCTGTCCCAGTTTATGAGAATGTATTTGACTGTGAGAGGTACTTTACATGTTGAGCATACTGGGATGTCTTCCCTTTTTTTTTTTTATTTTTTCTTCTTTAGAAGGTGTGAGTGGGTTATGTGGGCGGAACCAATGCGAAATCTGGAGAGTATTACTTTTCTTTTTCTTCTGTAACCTGCCAGCCACTCACCTATGGTATCTTGTATACGGTGGAGCTTGTTTTGTGTTTGATCATAACAAAATTTTTGTCATTCATCAAAATCCTAATATTTTTGGAAAGTGTTCATTTTGTCTCAGAGTCTTGTGATGAGAGGAGTTGGTGTATTTTTGTTCTGTAGAGCTTTGGAGGACTGATATAAAGTTGGAATGGATGATAAATTTAAAGGATTTGTGGTTTGTTATAATGTTCATTCCTAGTTGTAATTTCTGCACTATAAGTTAATGATTCATTTGGGAGATGTCTTAGCAGTTCTTGGTTGTGTAGCTATCTTTCGAAACCAACTTTCATTTTCTGCTCAGACCCATCTGTATAGATGTAGTGGTGATCTTGGAAGTTGTTTTGGATGTTGAGGAATTTCTCTTGGAAAGTGATAGGGTGTGTTTTGGTTTTAGGTAATTTAGTTAGTTCTAGTTTCACTCTTTGTGGATTTATGGTTCATGATGGAGTTTTTGGGATTAATTTTTATTTCATTTAGGAGGGTTTGGATTCTTAGATTAAGAGGTTTGATGGCCTTTTTTTTTTTTTTTCTAAACAGGTTTTTGTATCTTATTTCCATGATGTAGTTATAGGCAGGGTTTTGGGGGCATGAAATGAGTTTTGGAGTGCAAGCTTAGATCTTAAAAGTGGGGGTTCATTGGTTTCTATATATAAGCTTTCAATTAGAGAGGTAGTGAAGGCTCCTAGGGCAACATGGAGTCTCTGGTGGTGGAGGTTTTCAAGTTCATGGAAGTAGAACTTCTTAGCTGCTTCATATATGAAGCAGCCATGATCAATTTTTGATCATGTTAGAGATTTGTATAGTCTGATTTGGGTGTTTTTGTCCACACACAAGTCTGTGTGGGCTATGGTTCTCAGGAGTTGGATAGTTTGGTTGCATTTGATCCTCAGTTGTTTGATGTGACAGATATAGGATAGTTTTGGGTCAAGAGTAATGCTTAAGAGTTTGAAGCCTTTTAGTATTAGGATGGGTTGATTATGGATTTGGCAGATGTGCAATGCATTTGAGTTTTGTTATTAGGGATTTTGAAACCATTTTCCAGGGTTCATTTTGACATCTTATTGATGCATTGTCAAATTTTTCTTTCTACAGTAGACATATATTTTAAACTGTAACAAATGAGGAAGTCTTCAATATGTAATGATCTGTTGATTTCTTGAAGGAGACAGGTTGTTATTTTATTAATTTTAATCATGAATAGGATCACAAATAGAATGCTACTCTAAGGTACACCTATTTCTTGTGGGTTTGGATCGGAGAGTGTATTGTTTACTCATACTTGGAAGGCCTGGTCTTGTAAGAAGTGTTTTATGAAGATAGGGAGTCCGCCTTGTAGGCTAAGATCTTTGAGTATGCCATGACGTGTCAGTCTTTTTCAAGGTAAAAAAAATACTGCAACCCGGTGTTTCTTTTTGATGAATGCTTCTCCGATTAGTTTCTATGCAGACTACTTGGTCTATGGTACTTCTTTTGGCTCTGAAGCCTGTTTGTAGGTTTGAGAAGAGGTTGTTTGATTCAAGGAACCATGTCAGTCTTAGTTTCAAGAGTTTTGCAAGTACAGCTTGTTAAGGCGATAGGTCTATAACTGGTAGGGTTTGTGGGATCTTTTTGTTTTTTGAGGATAGGGAAGGTTGCAGCTTACTTCTATAAGGTAGGGATGTTGCCAGAGATCCAGATAGAGTTGTATATATCTAGAAGATATTTTAGGGATATTGGTGGGAAATCTTTGAGGGAGGTGTAGTGGATTTCATCTGGACTGGTGGCTGAGTTATTGGATTTGGATATTGAGTTTTGTTAGGGTGAAGGGTTGGTTCTAGCTCTCAGTATAGTCCAAGGTGAATTTTTTGTTCTCGTCTTTGATTCTGATTGAGTTGAATTGATTTAATTAGTTTTTTGAGGATGACACTTTAGCAAAATTTTCTGCGATCAGCTTGACTATATATTTTTTATTTGTAACATTTGTGTTTCCTTGAGAGAGGTGATGTTTTTATTTGATATTTTCTTTATAAAGTTCCAAATGATTTTTGGGTTGGTATAGGAATTTTATTTTTGAGGTGAAGGTTCTCCAAGAGAATCTTTTGACTTCTTTGATAGTGTGTCTAGTTTTGGCTGTTTGTTTGCATTAATTTAGATTTTCTAATGAGTTTTGAATTTCCTGAGAGTTGCTTGATGTTCTCTTATGCTTTTGCACTCCTCTTTGAATCATGGTTTATTGTGTTCTGAGGATACTGTCGTTTTGGAGATTCCCCACCCCCAATGTATTATAGGTTCTTCTTGATTTGTATTTGTTTCTAGGATTAGTGTACTAGGCATAGTTATTTTGTAGGATTGCCAGTCTGTTTTTTAAAATTCCATCATGGAGGTTTTGTTTGTGGTTTTGAGTTTCTAATGTAGAATTTTCCATTATTTTTGGGTGTTGGTTACTATCTCAGGGGTCTTTGTATACTCTCCAGTTATAGTCTATAAGATAGACCTACCCCTCAGTGACTGAACTATGGCAGAAAATGTACTAGAGGATAGGTCAAGGTGAGTCTGAGATTTCTGATTGTGGAGGCGTAAATTTTTGCTTTTGATGATTTTTGTTTGTTGTATTACTTTCCCATATTACATTGTGGCTATTGAAATCTCCCAGGGAGTTGTTTTATGAAATTTCTTAGTTTTTCTTTTTCATTTATGGGGTCATAAGGAGGGATGTATAGTGAGCAAATGGAGACAGTTTTATGTAAGGTTGCTGAGACTGTAATGCTTGCAAGTGGGTGTAAGTGTTGGTTTTATTATGGGGTGAAATTTTTCTTAATTAGTATTAATACTCCATCTAAAGCTTTTTGTCCAGTATCCTCATTTATGTAGTCCTATTGTACAAAGGTTTTTGTGTTTGGTTTGTCATTTTTATTTATTTATTTTTGTTAAGATTTCCGGGGGAAAATCGAAGTAGGAATTCATCAAATTTTAATTTTGTCAGTACTACTTTAGGTTCTTTTTGAGTAAACTGTCCTAATTTGATGCCAAGTTGATTATTCATAATTTTTGGTATAGGTTTATCAATGACTTAAGGGGAGTTTCCAAGCAGATTCTTAAAATGTTCTTTCCACTTCTGTATTCATTCTTCTTGACCTGCAGCTTTCAGTTTACCTCTTGAGATCTTTTTTTTTTTTTTTAACTCAGTGCATTTATTGTCTGCCATGTTACTCATAATTGTCTATCTTCTATCGAGTTTATTTTATTGATCTAACCTTGAATGTATTCTAGTAGTTCTCACTGGCCTTTCTCACATTTCTGTGCATTGGCATTTGTTGGGTTTCTCTTAAGGCCATTTTAAATGCCATTTTGGTTGGTATGCATTTTTGCTGCTGCTTCTATATTGGCATTGATAAAGTTTTCATATTCCACCATTTGAAAGATAGTCGAACGAAATAGGCCCACGATGGGGGGGGGGGCTGAACTATTTTATGTGTTAAATCCAGCTATAGACAACTATTTGATGGTAACTTAACTTTCAGTCCTCTTTTGCGATAACTTTTGGAAGAAACCAGATGTTTTTTTGTCAATATTTTAATTATATCTTCATTTTTTTAAATTAAAAATATTTTTTTTTACATGTCTGTTTGAATACGTAAGTGTAGTATCTGTTTATTTAGGATAGGTTTTTTTAGAAAAAGCCATTAAGGGGAAAGTATTAAATTGAAGACATGTAAGCAGCTTTAAAATAAAGTGAAGAAATTTCACCATTTGAAAGCTAGAGGTTAACAAAGATGACCCACAATGGAAATGGTAGCAGGTGGTGGGGAGAGAATACTATAAAAATGAATAGTTGGATTTTAACTAAATTAAGAGAGGGTAAAAAAAAAAAAAAATTGAATTAAAACTATGGCGCTCTTTCTTCAATAACTGAGCATTTTTTTTTTTTTCTTTGTCTTTTTTTTTTTACAAAAAAACAAAAAAAAAACACTTTCAGCAGTATAGGGTTAGATGTTGTTATAGATTATTTCTACTCCTCTCTCTCCCCCACCCTTTTCTATCTTACTCTGGTGTGTCGGTATAATATGTGTATATGAGAGAAAGTAAGTTAAATACAGAGCAATTTTAAAATTACTTCCTTAAACATCAGTTTTTCAGTTTCACAATAATCAATGGGTCCTGACTTTTTTGTTTTAAATTTTTCATTTGATAAAAGAATTTTTACTCACATTCCATATTTGACATAAGCAAAAAAATTTTTTTTTCTTTTAATTATAGTGCAAACATTAATTATATAATTACCTGCTTTTCATCCTTAATAACCATTATACAACACAAGTCACTTAGACAGCCAAGAAACGAAGGATTAGCAGAGGGATTGTGAGTAAATATTTGATATCAATTCTAAATTAATTAATTAATACTGCTTTTTCTTGTACATGATAATCAGAATGAATGACTTACATCTTTTACGCGCACTTGTATATTCCCACATAGGAGAGGGTGAAGGCACAGGAGCATTGAGGGGTTTAGAATCTTTCCAGAGGTCCCGGTTAATGTCTGGAAAGTCTGGCACATTCGGCTGCTAGAGATTAAAAAGAAAAACATTTCTCTTTAAAATGATGAAAAGATAAAATTCAAGCAGTGGTTTCCTAATTTCATCACTTAAAATTTTCAACTTTTTCTCAACATCTTTTTACTTTTATCTTAAAAAAAAAAAAAATCAGTCATATGAGGTGCACAAGAAGTTACTGTAAAGCTTCCAAACTGAAATTTTCTTATTTTGGTTGTGATTTTTTTTTTTACCGTTGTCCTCATCTTTATTGTGGTAAGTTGAAACAACACTTTGGCCACTGTATCATCCAACCTTCCTCAGGTGTCCCTTGTTTATCTGGACATAAAAAATGATTTCCCAGGTTGAATCATTTCTAAGTTTGACTGTTGATCAAACAAGATGTTCAAGAACTATGAAAATGTTATTCAAATAATGACGTCATTGTTTTTCACACCTATTAACCTGAAAAGCATCAGAAGTTTCATGAGATGAATTTGAAACGTAAAATCCAATAGCATCAGTTATCCTTTTTTTTTTTTTTTTTTTTTTTTTTTTCTTTAAAAAAAACAACTTGATTTGGCCTTTTCAATTATTAGTTCCCATATTGTGTTCATTTCTGTACTTGATCTACTCTCTAGCTCAATCGTATTCAAATACATACATTTACAGTAGATGTTAATATAATCATCACAAATCCTAGAGAACGAAACTGTCATCTTATTTAGCAGTCTTCAAGAGCTAATTTTATTTGATAATATCTTAGAGCAAACTGCATTCACTAATAAAGAGTCTGCAACATACTGCAATGATTGCCAAATTGTAAATATCTACATTTACAAGTATATATGTACATGTAAATTTAGATTTTTTTTTTTTTTTTTTTTTTTTCTTTAACTAGCTGTTTTTCAATTTAAGTCTCCTCACCTGGAATGAATTACTGATGTAAGGTGAGGTATAGCTGTAAAAATGTAATATCTCGGAAACCAATGATAGATTAGTTATTATTCATTATTGAAGCTCTGTAGCAGTCCATGGTTGTAAGAAAAATTAAACATGAAAGCTAATTTGGAGGAGTATTTATATTTTACTTCATATGAACCTCATCAGATATTTATTTGAAAAAATTTTTAATTTTAAGCAAAAAAAATATTGGAGAAAAAAAGCAATGAGGTAAAACTATTAGGAAAGCTGATGACCATTCCTCCCATCAGGCAGGATTTCTTTTTTATAGTGGGGATTTGGGGAGGTTTCACATAAGCTGAGACTGGTCAGGCAACTTACTTATCTAATATGCAATTTTATTTTTGTTTAGTTTTAATCGTGTACACTTAGTAAATAATACCTAATGTTTCGGGGGAATCTCTATAGTATAGTGGCTAACGTGCTCAATGGCAACATCTGAGTTAGCAAGTTCAATCTCCAGTCACACTATTTTGCATTTACTTTTGTACAAATACTCTCATCCTCACCAGCTATGGGTTAATCAGTATAACTACTGTTCTACAAGTATGATTTTGGCTTTATATAATTCCCAAAGGTTGATATGCAATTTAACAAAAGAAACCAAACCTATTGTTTTTAGTGTATAATGTTCCATTAGAAATAATAAAATTCTAGTAGCTTTAATTTATAAAAAAAAGTATTTTATTACAAATATTATTGGGACATACATGAGTGGTTACAGTTAAATGTTAATGATTTTTACTTTAGAAATATACTGAAAAAAATCAGCAATAAAAGGGTTGTCTGTGCTTAGCGTTATTGACCAAGTAAGTTGGCGACTTTAGTCGAGGGTGACCAAATAGCTACTACACCAACGTGTAGGGGAAGGCATTACTCCAGTCTCAGGATTGCTCCACTTTACCCTTGATCCTCACGTTATAGTGCTGGGTGTTAACAACCTGGGATTGAACCCCTGTCTCCTGGACCATTGGCGAACACTCTACTCATTAGGTCAATGGCAATTATTTATTCTGAAGTCAAGGGTGACTGAAGGATCCCTTTTCAATAGCTACTACACCGAGGTGTAAGGGAGGATGCGACTCTTTCCCCTGGATTGTTCCACTTAGCATTTTAAGATATAAATCAAGGGTGAGTGTTAAGCAAGGAGGCATCTAATACTTTTTTTTTTTATTATTATGTTTGGTATGACTAACTAGGATTGAACCAGACCATTGGCAAATACTACCACTGCAAATGCCTGGTTATTATTTAGGAAAAAGACAAAATATTTTTACGTTCTTTACCTCGTATGGCATGATGAGGTTATACTCATTATAACTAGACGAGCGATTTGATACATTCTGTCCAAGACGATTCCGAATTGCTGACTCAGGCATTGACTTTGAGAATCCCATTCCTGACCAAGTGTTGGTGGGGACCCGAGACTCTCCAACTGGTTTCTTTTGCATAGCTGGAACAAACAGAAAAAAGAAATGTTAATATCTTTCACCAAAAAAAAAAAAAAAAAAAAAATTTTTTTGTGGATAGTTTACCAAAATTAGTATGACACAGAAAGTTTAGATTAAGATTAATTGTTCTAAGTAACTATTCTTAATACTAATAAGTAAGTAAAGTTAGTAATCGTCGTCAAGGGTGACCTAAAGGCTCCCTTTTCAATAGCTACTACACCGAGGTATTGGGAAGAGCGCTACTCCTTTTCCTGGATTGCTCCACTTTATTCTTGATATGTACCTCATTATGCTGAATGTTAGGCAAGGAGGTATCAAGTACCAGTTTCTGAGTCTTTGGTATGACTCAAACTGGGATTGAACCCCAGTCTCCTGGACCTTTTGACAATGGGAGTAAATGTACTAGTTTGCATATTAATACTGATAAAATTTAAAACGGTAAAAGAAAATTTATATTAAGTGTGTGTAAAAGTTTATGGAAAATGTATGCATTCACATGCAAATTCAGTTTACAAAAACAAGTTAATTCATTAATGTTGAATTTTCATTTGAGGAAATATTGAAAAAACAAATTCTTGTGTAGTTTTATGTAAACAATTATTGTTTTAAATAACCATTCTTAATGATAACAGCATTACATAAAAAGTTTAAGTGTGTAAAAGTTCTTTGAGTTCTTTAGTCCGAGTTTATTGAAAAAAGAAAAAATGTTCAGTCTACCCGATGGATTCCTGTCTTTCTCGAGGCATTAGCATAAAGTGAAATATAAGTTTGTGTGTGTGGTGTTTGTTTGTTTTTTTTTTTTTTTTTTTGTTTATTATACAGATTTAATTAGATTGTATCAGAACTTACCTTTGGTGGCCAACAATTTCCTCCTCTCATAGTCCACATCAGCCGATTGCTGAAGACTGTTGTTGTTGGGAAAGAAATTGTTGTTGTTACTATTATTGTTGCTATTTCCTGCTCCTTTTTTCCTTTCACTACCAGGTGCACGCTTATTTGAGCTTTCAGAATCATTTCCAGATTCAGCAGAACGTTCACTGCTACAAAACACAAGATGATGCAGAAGAAAAATTCAGTACAAATTCTGATATTTTCTGGAATATATTGAAAAAAATATAGACACACCACCAGTGTTGGCCAACCGGCAAATACTTATATTCATCAGCTCAGTCTGGATACTGGATTCCCTCTAGAGGACTTGCTATTACTGATGAGGACAGGTAGCAAGAGTCATTGGAATGCAAGCTGTCGATATGCCATGATGATATTGAGATGTGGGAATGCTAGATTATTCAAATTGCTATCATTACATGTAAGTTGGCTGACCCTAGTCAAGGGCGACCCAAAGGCTCCCTTTTCAAGGTGTATGGGAGGGTGCAGCTCCACGTACCCTTGATTCTTAACTTATAATGCTGAGTGTTGAATGAGGTAGCAATTTTTTTTGTGTGTATTTTTAAAGTTTTTGTTTGGTATGACTTGGCCTGGGATTGAACCCTGGTCTCCTGAGCCATTGGCGAACACCTTAACCATTATGTCAACAGGCTAGTATAAAGTTGGCAACCTTAGTCAAGGGTGACCCAAAGGCTCCCCTTTCAATAGCTACTACACTGAGATGTAGCAGAGAGCACTACTCCATTTCCTGGATTGCTCCACTTTACCCTTGATCCTTACTTTATAATGCTGAATGTTAAGGTGTCATCAAGTACCATTTTTTTTGAGTCTTTGGTATGACTTGACCTGGGATTGAACTCTGGTCTCCCAGGCCATTGGTGAATACTCTACTCATTGGGCCAATGGCCTGATTAGTATGTGAAATTTAGCTTGGTTTGCTTGTATTTTATGGCATATCAACCCTCATAGATTATTTAATGCTATATCATATATCATATAATATATATATAAAATCTCTATCTGTGTGCGTAAGTAAAGTTAGTAACATTATTTTTAAACAAGCCAGAACTCATTTGTTTGTTCGCAGTTGGATGCTTTCAAGTAGTATTAAATCCAGGACACTGGGGCCTTACCTCTCTGTGACAGGCAGCCAGCTGTCCTTGTGAAATTTAAATGCTAATTTAACAATTATTATATAACAAAGGTGTTATAATTTACCTAAAATAAAATAGGCAAATATTGTCTTCAATTTGATACAATAGATTCAATTTCCAAGCTAATTAAAAGAATCTTATTTGAACTATTCATATCAGGACACAGAAAATTAACCTAATAACATAGTGGTTACATCAACTTTTGGACTAATACTCTAGGGAAAAGTAAGAACCCAAGCTTCTCATCTTAGCCATAAGTTAAATAGTATCACTAATATACTTTTATAAGAATGACTCTGGCATGAAATAACCCACAAAGGTTGATATGACACTAAACAGATTTGATTCTAGACATTTGCTGGAAAAAAACAATGAGATAAGTGCATAGGAAATGAAAAGTCAGACAGGTGGTCACGAAGAAGTACCACTCATGTTGTTACTGTGTTTCAACCTCTCTTTCTAGCCCATCTCAAATCAGGAAGAAGACTGATCCTTTTCAAAATTCCCCAACAAGAGTTCTTGTGATTGACCCTTTGTTGGCAGGGGTCATACCAGTCAGCAGGTTTGCTGTTGTTGGGAAGCACCCACAATATTACATGAATAATAGAATAAACTTACTGCAGGGAAGAAGCCAATTCTCCATCCAGAACATTTGACTGAAGTTTGGTGGCTGGAATACTTGGTTTCCCAAGATCAAGTAATCCCAAGGTCAAATCGTTGTTGAATATGTCGTTGAATTTACTGGAATATTGAAAATCAACTGGAAATAAAGACAAGAAAAATGTTTTGTTAAATCAATGACCATGAAAATGGCTGGTTCTACGCAGTCAGTGGGGCTTAGAATGCTCTAAGGTGGTGTTATGGTTAGCAAGCTAGACTAGCAAACCTTCATGACTCATTTGTGTCACATCTGAGCAAAAATGCATAGCAAATTACAACTGTATCCCCTGAAGGGAGTAATACTCCACCCTTTGAAAAAAAAAAGAAAAAAAAAAAGCTGTCTTGCATATGATACTAAACTGCATTTGATGGTAAGGTTCCAATTCTGCAGGTTCATTGCCATTACTCCCAGGTTCACTGATTTAGAGTGGTAGTACTTTAAGGTCCCAGCTATGAGTCAAATTGATGTTTAAAAATTATTTGTACTCCATAGGACTGTGCATGCAAAATGTAAATATGAATGAGATTTCCTAACCTCTAGGCATAAAATAACCCTGGGCAGGTTGACATGCCATTAAAATCAATCAATAACTGATTGATTTAGGAAGGAAGAAGCTGCTCATAAATTTGTTGCACTTTACTTGATGATGTCACATGATCCTAATATTGTAGCATATCCAAAATACGAATATGTAAAATATACAGATGCAGAGAAATCCCGAAACACTGACGACTCTGTTGTTCAGGTATGAAACATTTATTCACTTCTTGACTTTTAGTTTTTCGACACGAGAGAGACACAATTTTTACTATGCTGACTGTTCCTATATCGTCCTTCAGTCAACCCCCAGCTGGACTGCCCGGCCTAGAGACAAATCTCAACTAATTGATGCAACAAACGCGCCGCACATCCCATATATTGACCTTTAACAGGCTGTGTGGATTTCAAAACAGGATATGCACCTGTGTTTTAAGGTAAGCAAAAGACAGTGGAAATGCCATGTGAATTGCGTAAGAAGAGTGCATAAGCACCCCCCCCCCCAATACACACACACACACACACACACACACAATGACAGAAGTTTTCAACCCTGAGTAAGCAGTGACACTAGACATCATGGTGTTTTGGGGGCCAGACAAGCAACCCTGTATCAGTCTCCCATAAAAAGCACAAAGAAGAAATGAAGATAAGTGTTTTAAGTCAGCCCTGTGCCAGCCTCATGGAGGCAAAGCAAAGAAGACTCTGAAGATATTGTATCCTAACAGTTTCCTCTCTCTCAACCATTTCACCACCTTAAATTAATAAACAAGAGAAATTATATTTACTTCTCTACTATATAACATTACAGGTTAATAGTATCTCTACTGTCTTTATACAAAGATGGCTTTGGCATTAAATAACCTACAAATGTTTATATGCCATTAAACAAAGAAACCATACAAATTCTGCTTAAAAAAAACAACAGCCATGCAACCAACAAAAACTTTCAGATGATGATGATGACTCAGGGGTCAGGTTTAGTTTCAGGATCATTACCCCTAACCCAGACTGCCTCAGTTGCATCATACAATATCAGACTTTGTCAGTTTTCTGTCACATTGTCAAAGTGCAGGCTCTTCATATAATTCTTTGATTGCAAAGTTGTGAATAAACTCGGCAAGAAGGCATTAATTCAATGATGTAAATTAACTGATGAAATGACATCAAGACACTGAAAGTGAAAGTAAAATTTTACGGACATTCACACGCAAAATCAATGTACAAAAGTTCAATAATATATTAATTCAATGAATTAACAGTGGAAATATTAAACAATTTTTATGCAGCCAATTATATGGTTTCATGTAACTATTATTATAAATAAGTAATTCAAGAAGCTTTTTGCTTCGATGTAGCACAAGACTGAATGACTGGGGGACCCTATGAGACTTGAACTCATTTGTGATGGTTTACTGGTCTAGCTTGCTAACCATTACAAACAATAATCCTTTATGAACAATTCTTAAAAAAAAATAATTTGCACAGTTATAGTTTTAAGTATTCCTATCTAATACTAATAATTTTCAAACATTTATTTGAACCATACATGGGGAACCTAACAGGTACTACCACTCAAGATCAAAGTGGATTTGAGAGTAATGAGTAAGGAAGGGCACTTCATACTCCAGAACTAGAGCCTCACCACTGGATGTAGTTTAGTGTTGTACTCAGGACATGCCAAAAGTAGAAAGACAAAATGTCAAAGACAAAAAAAAAAAGACTAAGTAGGAAGGAAGGCATTTGTTACATTGCATGCAATTCTCACTCACAAACACAACAAAAATGGAAGCTAATAATTATTTACCTGGAATATCACAATGACTCTGAATTGCATTTGGTGAAGAATTTTCTCTTGGGTTTCGTAAACCTACAAATTTATTAAAAAAAAAAAATTTTATATTTCAATAAAACAAATTTGATGCTATTGCTACAAAATATTGGCTGATCCATTTTTCAAATGTAAAATTCCTGGAAAAAAATATTCAGAAATATCTGATATGGTGGATACGGGAGAGAAGATAACTGACAGGGAGGACCACTGGAAAGGGATAAGATCAAATGAGGTGGTGGGAGAAAAAGAATGGTGGGGTTTGTCCTCTCTTATAAAATATATGAAAGAAAATAGTTTAGTAGTCTCTGCTTCCCACCATACAGGACTTGGCACAAAGCTGTTTTTACATGAGTCCAGGGGCAGGGTGTAGCCCAGACACACCTGGCTGACACAAAAATACTTCAGGTCTTGTTGGCCTTCTCCCAAAGGGGCTCACTAATAAACCTAGCCCCACCTCAGTAGGTTAGAGCCTGGGGGAACGGCCCTCTGAGGCTGGGCTTTCCTGGCAGTCACATCAACCAGTCTCAACCGACTGATAACCACAAGACAGAACTAAATCCAACCAAGACCACCTACCTGAAGATGGCCAGTTAAATAATTAAATGTTTTGGGTATATATAAGGAAGGTTGGAGAATGGATCTACTAAAATGATATGATAACAATACAAAGAATATAGAATTTTAATGAGACTTCTCAAAATTATTGACAAACTTGCAGTGGGGGGGGCTACACATGTGTTCATAATGCTCTTTCTTTTGGAGGATTTAGTTTATCCAGAACTACACCTGTTTTTTCCATGGAACTTTGTTGAAGTGTCTAATGTGCTGGACTGTGACAGGAAGAAAGTTCAAATTTTAGTTGTACTATTACATTTACTTTCAGACTAATGCCCTTAGAAAAGATATGAACACCCTTATCCCTACTATCTATGGATGAAATAGTACCACAATTGTCTTTCTACAAAGATGAGATTTGGCATTAAATTACTCACAAAAGTCGATATGCTATTAAATCAAAGAATCCAAATCAAATGTTCATTTTTTTTTTCCCCCCCCAGATACAATGGTAGTTCTCATATCTTTTAAAAGAAAATATATTTGAGAAATTGCTCTGACCTTTTTTCTAAAGAATTGTGATGATAAAACTCATTCAACTTAAGGATATTCTTTTCATCAGGAGCCAAAGTTTTTTCTAATGTAATTAAGACTTAATATCAACTTCCCTTTATTTTCAATATGGCAGACATGTCAATTGGATAGGTGCCTTCTGAATATTTTGAGGGTAAGATATATATATACTTAAAAAAAATTCCTCCCAGAACACACCTGCAAGTTAGCAGTATATATATGTATCAAATATAATGAAGATCACTTGAATGTTGTTTTTTTTTTTTTAAATATCTATAGATTATGCTGACAGTTTATTTTTATAGTCTAGGTAAAGTTTTCTAACCTCGGCTGAAATAATTGTATGCCAATCTTTGCATCTATGTAAAAAGACTGAATTTTAAATCGTAATTATCAAAGCAGTAAACCGTGTTCTCAATATGTGAATAAGGTTGACCAGAGTTATCTCCCTTGAACCATGTTTTCTCACTGCTCAAAAATTTGCCAATTTCAAGAACCTTTTCAGCAGTCTTCAGGGGAAATAGATTTACTGACCACCACCAAAAGAAAGATGAAATTATATTTATTTACTACTTTATACAAAAATATGTCCTCATTGCTTTGAACAAAGAATTTATAAAGAATTTTTGGAGTTGGGTTCAAATTTTGTTCCATTCATAGATTATTTGGTTTAACATGGCATATCAACCCTAGATGGGTATTTAATGCTATATAAATATATACAAATATGATTTTAAGTAAATTGTTTGTTGTTAACTTTATTTCTAAATGAATTAGAGCTCATTTGTTTACACATAATCAAATTCTATTTATCAAATATCCTTATCTAATTTAATCTTAATCATTTGTTTGCATATAATTAAATGGTTTTAAGCATTGCAGTGTAACACTAACAATTTAATTTAACATCACACAGTTAAATGATTGAACAGTTCTATCTGACCCATACATGAACCCTATCAGGTGCTACCACTTCAGATCAAGGTGGGCCTGGTAGTAATGGCAAGAAAGGAGTACTCTATATTCCTTCAAGCTCCAGGATTGGAACCTCATCATCAGATAATTTAGTATCATATCTAGGACACTCGTTGGCAGTCTGCATATTCTACAGTGCCAGTTGACTAAGCTGTGGCAGTCTGACTTTCAGGCATGTTGTTGAATTGGTAATTAAACAGTTGATGTAGTTTTCTTAGTTACCTCCCTTGGTATAAGGTGTCCAGTCGGCCGGAGGGTTGTAGAATACACTATCTCCATCTCTTTAAAGGGGTATTATTATCCACCCCTCGCCAATGAGTATCCTAAATATAACACTAGACAATCTGATGAGTTTGATGACTAGCCACACCCAAAATGAAGACATAATAGTACAGCCAAATCAAGAAAAGGCTGATATGTGCCTTGGAGTGATCTGAAACTGTAAAGTGGGTAGATATTTTACACCGATTTTTTTTTTTTTTTTTTTTTTTTTTTTTTTTTTAAATCGAACTCACAGTATTTTGTAAGTGGACATAATAAAGAGTGCTTACCGTGTTCTGTGTTTGGAGTTGTGGCCGGGATATTTGTGAAGGGTGCTCGGTTATTTTGATTGAATCCTTTCTGCAATCCATTACATTGAGAGAAAATGTCCAAAGCTGAAGGAAGGGAAGTGGGTGTAGCTGGGTTCATCATCATCACAGGATGTGCATACACACCTGACAAACAGAATCAAAAAATACAGCAAAAGAATTTGATTTACTTTATATACAATACGCATACATATAGTCCAGTGATGGCATAGGTGAGAAACTGACAGTTACTATGCACTGCTGACACTATCCTAACCTATATATATATATATATATATATATATAAAAAAAAACAGACACAGATATTACATATATTAACACTGGCAAAAATTATGGACCTTTATGTTAGTTTATTTTGTATGGATCTAAAAATTAGCACAAATCTGAAAGAAAGCCTATTTTATTTGGTAGCCAAACTTTCTGGCTTCATGGATACCTCGAATCAGTTAAAATAATTCATTTTATTTTTTTAATTAATTGAGATTTTTTTTTTTTTTTTTCAATATAAGGTAGAGAAACAAATTATGAAATCACCAACAAAGACGTGTGATACCAGTTATTTAGAGGGATCTTGAGACATGAAAAAGCAGCTACTATTTTTACATCTTTAGCTTCGTTATATTGTGAGTTAGTCGTGAAAGACAGTTGTCTCTCTTAGTTTACTAAGGAAGTCTGAAAAGTGACTGAAGCCTGGAAAGATGCTGTAATTTATACAATTGCTGATCCATCTCTGCCTTTCTGTGCCACTTTCTATTATTTCTGTCAAATAATTCTTATATTTGCATCTAAATTTCATATATTAGATTTAACAGCAATTAAAGGACAAAAGTAATTACAGAAAATGATGTTCTTATTTCCATCTGAAGTGATTTCAAAAGATGTGTGAAATGTTTGGTAAGACATGAAAAACATTGAATAATTCAACAGATAAACATGTTTATCTGAATAGCCTAAATTTTTAAGTAGTTGTTCATGTTATGTTTTAGATTAAAAAAAAAAAATGTTAATAGCAATATAAATTTATCTTCAAACTCCTTGATTAACTCTCAATAAGATTTTAGAAATATATATTTTTTAAAAAAATTTATCTAACAATTTAATTACTTTTAAAAATTTCCATAAATTAAATATTCAGTACCACAAAACATGACTAAAACGTCTGCTTTGTTGATTGCAATCTAATTTGATTATTGTGTAGAATTTTATCATTTATTTCAAAAAATTAACTTTTCTTTATTAAAAAAAAACAGCCATTATTTTCTGCAGCATGAATTCAAGTATTATATTAATCTGTGTAGAAATAAATCTTATTGACCCAGCATCTATCACAAATTAAATTTCTTGCTCTTTGGTTAAGTTTTTAAAGCGACAACTCAATTCATTTTGCAGAAAGTAAAGAAGTACTTACCTGGAGGAGGTGGTACCCATTGACTAGAAGGACAGGGATGATTAGGACTATTGGCTGGGCTAAGCATTGGGGGTAAAGTGTGATGCCCATTAACCATTAAAGGATTAGTTGTGTTGACAGTAAGGATGCTGGGGTTCAAAATACCTGGGAGGAAAAAAAAAAAAAAATGAAATCTATATAGATGAAGAAATAAAGTATTTGCAAAAATGACATTTAAATAAATATAAATTTGAAAAAATAAAATTTATAGAAATAAATATGAATTTTTAAAAAGATGACATTCATATAAATCAATTAGTATAAATTTTTAAAAATTACACATAATTTACATATAAGTAAGTAAAGTTGGCGACCGTAATCAAGTGTGACCAGAAGGCTCCCTTTTCAATAGCTACTACACAAAGGTATAGGGGAGGGTGCTACTCCTTTCCCTGGATTGCTCCACTTTGCCCTTGATACATACCTTATATTGCTGAGTGTTAAGCAAGGAGGTATCAAGTACCATTTTTTAAAGTCTTTAGTATGACACCACCTGAGATTGAACCCAGGTCTCCCAGACCATTGGCAAACACTCTGCCCACAAGGCCAATGAGCCGGTTTTAAAAAATAATATTTATATAAATAAATACATTTACATTTTTAAAAATGAAATTTGAAGAAATAAAAAAAATCAATAAAAAAAGAATGACCAAGAAATAAACAAAAAGGAATTTTCAACAAGTCAGAAATTTGGATTCAAAATTGAGATGAAAAAGATATTAAAAAAAAATTTTTTTAAAAACTATACAGGCTAGTTGATTAACATTGCTTTTGGTGTGATATACATTCTGAATTTTAAAAACATCATAAAATTTCAACTTTGAATCTGATTTTCAAATTTTATACTTCTAGATTTTAGTTCGAAATGAAAGATTTTGTCATTTTTTTTTTTTAAATGAAAATAACATTAAATCCTTGGCTGATTCAAGAAAATTCAATTGTGTAGGCAGTTTTGTTTACTTAAATGTAAATCGCTATTTATTTATGGGGTGCTACCCAAATATTCATATCCAGTCAGCTGAGGCAGTAGAATACACTGACTACATATCTTCAGAAGGATAAGATCCCCGCAACAAGTGTCCTGATGGCAAGGCTCCAGTCATAGAGTTTTGGGGAATGTGGAGTATCCCTTCATTGCAAGTGCTTCCAGGACCACTCTGAGCCAGAGTGGTAGTATCTGATAAGGTCCTATCTATTCGTCAAATACAACTGTTTGACATTTAAACTGTGCAAACAAATGACACGTGAAATAGAATTGTTTGACTATTTAACTGTGTATAAACAAATAACTGTCCAACTGAATTGGTAGTGATACATAGCAATACTTGGAACCATTTAACTGTGCAAACAAATGAATAATGTTGAATAGAATAATTAGAGTTATATAGCAATACTTGCTTGAAACCATTTAACTTGGTGCAAACAAATGCTTAATAGCAAATAGAATGAGTCGTATCAGATAGAAATACTCAAAACCATTTAACTGTGTGCAAAAAAAAAAGAAAAAAAAAATGAGCTTAAGTTCATTTAAAAATATTATCAACAAAATATGCTCACAAATCGTATTTAATATATTATTTTTACCAACCCCTCCGCTCGGGTAGGATATGACACAAGGTCAATTTTTAAGCGGGGTTTAACAGGTTTGAATTCAAAGTTGTCCTTCTCTTAGATTAGTTGCCTAACCAAGGCTGAAAAATCAATCTGTCCTACTATTTACCCATAGCTGGAGGGAGAATAATTGGATTCATACCTTTCCCAAGGGTATTAGTGCTATGTGAAATGCAATCAGTCTCGTCCAGGATTTGAACTCGTGTTGCCGTGTCCATTTCCTACGAAGATAACCATTACACCACAGATATATATATATATATATATATATATATATATATATATATATATATATATATATATATATATATATATATATAAAAGAGGATTTAGTATTAAATAACCTTCAAGAGTTGATGCACCAAACAACTCCAAAGAAACCAAACCAAAATATTTGACAAAATTAACCATCAAGTTCACTTTTGTCTCACATTTCCTTTCAAGGTAATATTTAAAACTACCTTCTTCTCTTGAGAGCAGACTACAATAAAAGGTCAAGTTTAAGCAGACTCTCAGGTATAAATAAAGATAGGAGGTAAAAACCAGTCAGAATTTCTTTTGGGAGCCTCTCATGTATGAAGAATTCTGACTCTCAAATCTTATTCTTTAACAGAGAGAATGTCTGCTAGGACATATTACTTTGATATACTCTCCAATATTAGAAAAAAAATTTTTTAACCCTACATATTTTCCATATTTTTTTTTTTTTATTATTTGATATTATCCTTGACTTACCTCTGTTGACCGAGGATTGAGACTGGTTAGCTAGCCTGTCATCCCTACCCTTTTTTAAGCTTTTATTCTCATCATGAATAAATCCTAAGTTCTGTCAGTTTATATATATATATGCCAGGTTGTCTGTTGTTTTTTTTTTATATCATTAGACACATTCCATTCTTTATTTTGTCCTCTTCCATATTAATTTTAATCACTTGATTATTTCATCTTTCCATCATTGAAGAGATCCTCTAAGTGGTCAAATCTGGTCTCTATCAGTAAACAATTGCACAAGTCCAAATGTTCTCTGAACCTTGTAACAATTCTGGTCAAGCAAAACTTTAGCTCTCTATTCACTGCAATTATGTCTTTGACTCCACTCTCTGTGCCATAACCTTCTTCACAGTTGCCCACATTTCACATATATGACATTGCAGGAAAATGGTGCTATTGAAGAGATTGATATGTAGATTTTTGTTCAGCTTTGCCTTAAGCATGTCTTCTACCATGGTAAATGTTTTCCACCTTGATCTTATACTCTCTCTCTCATATATATATATATATATATATATATATATATATAGAGAGAGAGAGAGAGAGATAAAAAAGGGTGACAGATAAGTTGCTTGACAAGGATTTGATGATGAGTGTTTTATTGGCCTTTTCATGTTGTTGAGCAAGATGTCCAAACTGTTACAAAATCTCATTCACTAACAGGAAAAAGGCAATTAAAAACAACTCAACACCAAATTCTTATCAATCACTTTTAGTTTGGCTTAATGACATATCAACCCTTGTAGGGTATTTAATACCAAATCCTATTTTTACATATATATCAAATATATAGAGTTTGGTTTGGTGGGTTGGGTTTTATGGCATATCAAACATTGTATGTAATTTAATACCAAATCCAGTTTATACATATATTGAATATGTGAAGAAAAATTGATCATATACATTAATATTAAAAAAAAAACAAACAAAAAAACCCCCAGATTTTTATGATTTGAATTTCATCGAAAACGAGGAATGATTCGAAATCACTCGATGAACTAATGGAACATGGATTATGCACAATGTTTCTAATATCAGGTGACGTATTTTAAAGAAACGAACGCTGATTCATTGATCAAACGGCCAATTTTTCTTGTCATAAACAGCCAACTTTTCCAAATTTTTATATATTTTTACACATCCATCTACACTTAACATCACTAATAAAACCCCTCACAGCCCTGATGATGGTTCAGCAGAACGGAAACATTATAGTGTCGTCCGACTTTGTTTCTCTATAAAGCCCTACTTTCTATTTGGATTACTTGTCAATTTTTCTTCACAAATTGTCGGATTTCTATCCATTATTTTCTTTCCATTTATTGAATATACAGGAATTGTAAACACATTTTGTTAAGAACATTTTTAAATGAGCCTGGGCTCATTTTTTTTGCACACAGTTAAATGGTTTCAAGTATCGCTATTTAACACTAATTATTCAATTCGACATTACTCATTGATTTGCACACAGTTAAATAGTTCCAATATTGCAATGCATCACTACCAATTCAATTAAATATCATTCATTTGCTTACACACAGTTAAATGATCAAACAGTTCTATTTCAAACAATTCAATTTACCATAAATTATTCGTTTGCACTCAGTATAAATGTCAAATTGTTCTATTTGACCCATAGATAGGACTCTGTTAGGTGCTACAACTTGGGGCCAGAGTGGAACTGGGAGCAATGGCAAAGAAAGTGTACTCTGCATTCTCCAAAGCTCCAGCATTACTGATTGTTTAATGTCATATCCAGGACAATTGTTGGGGGGGGTCTTACCTCTCTACACAGATGCAGTTGGTGTATTCTACAGCCCCAGCCAACGAGGCTGAATCACATTTAATAAAATTATATATATATATATATATATATATATAATGTATGTTTGATTAAATAGGATAGACAATTTTTTCTGCCTATTTTAGAGTTGATCAGTTTAAGTGTTTGTATGAGACGTTTGACATCTCAATTGAATGAATTCAAAAAAGCACCATATATTTTACAAGTACTTTTGGTCCCAGCATTCTTAGTGGAAGCGACATTTGAAATGACAAATACAAGGACAAGTCGTTTGTAGGAAGAAGTTGGAGGCAACAGGAAAGGTGTTAACAACATTTCATGACACAGCTGCTACATTTGAAATTGACCTTGTTTAAGAAACATTGTTTAATCTTTATATAGAGGGCTTCAAGAATTTTGAGATTTTGTTTGTTTTTTCTTTGTGTGATATGGATGTATTTGGAGGAGAGACATGACTTTTAAGGTATACGTTAAGTAGTCGAGGGCAACCTGAAGGCTCTTTTTTTATTAGCTACTACACCAAAGAGTAAGGGGGGGGGACTACTCCATTCCCTGGATTGCACCACTTTACCCTAGATATGTACCTTATAATGCTGAGTGTTAAGCAAGGTGGCATCAAGTACTATTTTTGAGATTGTGTATGACTTGACCTGGGATTGAACCCCAGTCTCCTGGACTATTGGTGAACACTCTATCCATTTGACTAATGCTCAATTAGTGTCAGATAAGTGGAGTGTTATTTTGTCTTTTAAACATATTTGATTGAATAAGCCAGATACTTTGCTTCTGCCTATATTATTGTTGATCTTTTCCAGTCTTCAAGTGCCATATTAAAAAATAAGCTGACGAATAATAAAGATAGGAAGTGTAAAACTTACCAAGGGAGGACAATCCAAGCATATTGGTGGATGAGGTGGTGGCAGAAAATGCTACCATTTGTTCCTGGG